>CATIWM010074320.1:0-13397 GCA_949671775.1 Mallotus repandus
CTTGATCTGATTCAAACTCTATGTCAATGTATTTAGAGGAAACATTTATTGCTCAGCTTTCATCGTTGGTCTGAGTATGGTAGATTATTTCTTAGAGTTCTTCCTCTATACACCTCTAATTGAAGTAAAATTAATTTTAAATTACTCTAGACATATAGGGTTAGTGATCTAGAAAGTTTTATTGTATAGAATTATTGGTCATTTTTAAAGTCACCCTATTAAATCTGTTATAGTTGGCAGCTTAATATATTTAGGTAGTTTAGTGATGTTATCATACTAGATAAGATTCCATTATTTTTTTTGGATGTTTAAAAATAAGTGAATTATGATCTATTTCAGCTAAATCATATGGAAATGAGGCTATCACACATGTAAATAAAAGCAAAGGGAAGAAAACAATAAAGGTAGGAGAATAACCTAATGTTCTATGTAAATATAACATATAAAATAAGTAATTACAAATTTATTTGTTAAGCTAATTGGTTATGGGGAAAATGCATATTCTAATTGACAGGTGATTATTTTTTATTATTGTGTTGATGGTTGATTGTCTTGAGATGAGATTGTGCATATGAATAGTGGTTGCTGAATTCGAGTGTCCTGTTTAGGTGAGAATAGAATACTTGTTGAAGCCATATCTGGAGATATATTACTCCAAATGGGGTTTTGTTTGTTTATATAAAAACTTAGGGATGTTATTTACAAAATGAATAGAAATAGATAAAGTTTAAGTTTGCTTTTGTGATGGCCAATTTGGTCAATACTTTTTGTTGCTTAATTTTGTTGACAGCTTGACCATGGTGGATTGTTTTTAATGTTTCTCTTTCTATATATGTCCAATTGATGTGAAATCAATTGCAAATTAATTTAGACTTATAATTCTATTGATATAAAGAATATGGATTTGATACTCATAACATAGAATTTTTGGTGTATTTTTGAATTTGCACTATCAATTTTGCAATGTTGAAATATGGGTATATTTTTGGTTTATTATTGATTTCTTATGCATTATGGGATGTAAATTATTTAATGGAGTGGTATGTGATGTATATAAATATAAGAAATATGGTTGGATGAGTATGAGGACTCAATGCCACTTGTGAATAAGGCAAGGCTGTGTGTGTTATGGAATCCCCTAAATATGCCATAAAAAGGCTAAAGAAAAATATTGTACAAGATTATGGCAGGCTGTGTGCGTATGGGGATCCATAAATAAATGAAAGAAGTTTTGGTTTTACGTGTAATTCATAAGTTCATTGCTGTCCAAATGGAGAAAACACTATGCTATGTACATGCTATAAATTCATTGCTAAACATTGAATGGATGGGAAATTGATTACACTGCATGTTTGAATGTGTATTATTCATAGGATGTTATGTTATTCCTTTACTGAGTTGAAAGCTCACTCCTCTACATTATTTTTTCAGGATTAGAAGATCTGTTGTCGGTCTTGGATTAAAAGATTTGTAGTCGGTCTTGAAGAAATAAGTGCATCCATTACACTAGTATTGTGTCAGGTCGGTCAACAGGAGGTCATCCTCAATTTTTCTAGAATGGAGCGTGTTTAGTGAATTTTCATATTTTGCATTAAGGTTGGTGTTTTGTATATAAATAATATAAGGAAAGATGTGAACTAGTTGATGTTGTGAGCCATTGTGGTGTTTAATATGTGTTTTTTTAAAAAATCTTGTTACATATATTGACTTGTGAACTAAAATTGGATATTTATGGATATATTATTTATTAGTTACATGCATACAATATATGTCTAACATCTTTAACATGTGTCACATTTATGGTATCAGAGCTGGTTTAGAATCCCTTAGGATAGAAGTGTGAATGTATATATACATGTTAGGAATACATGTAGGTTTGAGTCTGTGCATGGAGTTGAGCATGCAAATGCACCACCACAACCAGAGCATGAATTACCACCAATAATGCAGCAATTTATTGAGACTTTACAGCAAATAATGCAGCCAATGTTATAGACAGTTAATCGGGTGGCCAACCAGCCAATTCAATAGCCAGTAATGTAACCAATGGTAGAAGTTATAGAAATAAAGGCTAGCGACAAAACTTATGACAGATTGAGAAAACAAGGGGCTACAGAATTTGAGCAGACCACTGATCCTAAGGTATCAGAGGAATGGCTACGGGAATAAATAGGGTACTAGATAGGCTGGACTGCACACTAGAATAAAAGTTGAAATATGTTGTATTATTGTTGAGAAAATCAGCTTTAGATTGGTGGGATCTGATTCCAGGAAGTAGAAACAGACCTATGACCTTGACTTGGGATGACTTCCTTAGGGAATTTGCAAATAAATACACACCACCAATGTATAGAGATAAAAAGAAAATGGAGTTTCTGAGCTTGGAACATGAATATGACAGTATCAGAATATGAGATGCAATTCTAATGATTGTCAAAGTGTGCATTAGAAGAAGTGGCTACAGAAGGTGCAAAACAAAGACAGTTTGAGAAGGGATTGAGAATGGATATCTGAGAAAAGATTTCCTTAAAGCCACCAAGTTACAGTGCTTTATTAGAGACTGTATTATGGGTAGAAGAGTGTTTGACTAAAAAAGATGCAATGTCAGCAAAGAAAAGAAAGGTGATAAGTGAGTATGGTGGTTCAGAAAGGAAAAGAAGAGATTTTTCTTTTAGAGGTTCTGGGTCTCAAGGGAGTAGATATTATGGGAGAGGAATTAGCCATCAAAGTATGAGTAGGTCTGCCACAGTAACATCGGGTAGAGGTGGATGAGGTGGTTACAGTCAGAGTAGAGTAAAGAGTAAGAGAGGTAAGGGAGGTGTTTCAGCTAGCCGGGGATACAATGCATCATGTGCTAGAAGTGGTAGGTTTCACAGTGGAGAGTGTTTGGGACCAAGGTAGATACTTTATTTTTACTATGGTAAGCCGGGGCATATAGCCAGAGATTCTTGGAGTAAGAACCGAGCCAGTGAGAGTCAGGTTACAAGGCAGAGTAGCATAGGTGAAAATATGACTCAGGGAGGAGTGAGTACAGGAAAAGGTAGAGGAATGGGATGAGGAGGAGGTTCTAACATGGTACAAGATGGATTGATAGGCCAATCTTAGCAATCATTACCCCAAGATATAGTTTATAGAGTGAAGTGACAAGAAGCACATTCTGTATCGGATGTTATGACCAGTATAATCTCTATTTATGGTTTGATGCTTATACATTATTTGATCCGGGATCAACATATTCATTTATTTTATGTGAATTTGCATTGCAAAACCATAGGAATATAGAAACTTTAGGGTATAATATTTGTGCATCAATGCCGATTAGGGGTACTGTAATTGTAGATAAGGTTGTAAAATCTTGTCCTATGGTAATAAATGGAAATACACCGTATGCAAATCTAGTTGTGATAAAACTTAAGGAATTTAATGTTATTTTGGGAATGGATTGGTTATCTAGAAATCATGCTATAGTGGATTGTCAAACAAAAGAAGTGGTTATAGAGACCTCAGGACAAAGAAAAATAGTTTTTATTTGTGAAAGAAAAATTGTTCCAACTTGTTTAATTTCGGCTACTACTACTCTCCATTTGATTAAAAGGGGGTGTGAAGCTTATTTGGCCAATGCGATGGATGTATCCAAAGTTAGTCCAGGAGTAGTGGATGTTCCAGTAGTGAAGGAATTTGTAAATGTATTTCCAGAAGAACTACCAAGTTTACCTCCACATCGAGAGACTGATTTTGAGATAGAAACTATACCTGGGGTAGCACTAATATCACTTGCACCATATAGAATGACACCCTTAGAGTTAAAAATATTAAAGAAGCAGTTAGAAGAATTATTGGAAAAAAGATTTATTTGTTAGCATGGGTGGTATGCCCTAGAGGCCAATCACATGTTTTGACATTGTAATTAATCCTAAATGGCGATAAAGAATATTCTTTTATCTAAAGTGTTTATTTAATTGAATATTCATCCATTAGCATAATGTTAAATGAATTTATTATCAAGAGTTGATAATATGAGTGAAAAATTCATTTAGTACATATGCTATAAAATTGTTCGTAGTCGATAAATTAATATTTGGGTAATATTAATTTGACTATCACCTCTATCTATTTTCCTTGATTCGTATGAGATACTAATAGTGGGAGGCAGTGAGTCTCATGCTACTTGATATGAGATATTAGAATAGACATGTGGATACTCATGTAATGGGTGGATCGAACATAACATTAGATTTGTGATCGCGAGGATATTCACTTATAGTCAATGATCACAATCTAAGTTATAATGCATATAGTCCTTTGACCTGAGGTGACACGATCAACCACATTTAAATAGTTAGAGTTTGTTACTGCTTACATACTTGTGTTAATCACACATGGGTATATGGTGTGTGGTGGCTCTAGTCGGTTAAATGTAGGGATGAGTGTTCGACCAAGATAGGATTCATTGCCTGAAGTGAACCAGGATAATATCCTATACTATCTAAGTTTATTCTTGATGAATAAGTTCCTGGCCAGGACAAACATTGTAGTTTGAAAGAGTTCCAGTGTTAAAAAGGCGTTTCTAGTATTTGTTATGTTTTATCAAGAATTGTAACTTGAGATAAGGTATATGATATAGCTATTAGAGTTTGACCAAACCTTGACTCTAGACTATATCGGGATCTTCTAATGAAGGGATTCTAGTGCACGGTAATTATGACCAAAGGGTTCATGTGAATTAATACATGCATTCATTTCTAATTGGGTAGTTGTGATCTCGATGCTAGGGGTCACTTACAATTTATGAGGACTAAATGTGTACAATTGGGATTTTTACATTTAGACTTGAAAGGAGTTTCAAATAATATCAAGTATTGGTATTATCTTCTCATTGCCAATTAGACATAAACCTAGTAAGTCACACCTAAAAGAGCTTTACCAAATCACCATCGATATTAATCTAATTATTGATTAAAGAGTGTTTAGCTATTTTGCGATTTGTGTATTTATGAGTGTGCCAGATGAGCATGTCCTCAAAATTTAACCTGACTTCTTCAAGAAGAGTTGTGGATTCCTAATCTCCTTTACCATAATTTGATTGGATTTCAAGCATCTGAAAATTAATTTGTAAATAAAGGACAATTTGAACACTTGAAAGGGAACTTATATTGATTTTGAAAATTCAATACAAAACTAAATCGGTGAGAGCTGTAAACGAAAAACAAAGATGATTGGCTAATAATTCTAAAGTAGATGATTGGTATAGATTGATGTAGATGTTCATCTTCAATCATCCTCTTCCCTTTTATACTGTTGGAATTAACTTCTTCAAATAATTGCTTCAGCTGAAAAGTCTTTTGTTTCTAAGAAATTAATTTACGCTGCAAATAACTCTTCCAGACGCCTTTTTCCCTAAGTTTTAGCATGAATGAATGTGAACAGTTGTGGTTATGGATTCTTCCAATTTTATCCTCCAACTTAGTGTTTTTGCAAATTGGACTCCAGTTGGGCTTTTTAAAATTTTAATCCAATTAAAAATAATGGGCTAAATATTTTTAGCCCAAAATTTAATATAGGTACAAACAATGCCCCTAACATGTTCTTAGTTTGGGCTAAAGCCCAATGTTAACTAACATGTAATCAAAGCTCATTTGAGCCCAAATAAGCCCACTTCCATATATAAACATACAAACATGAATTTTACAACCAAAATTTTACTTTTCTCTTTGTCAATTTTCTTTACTCGTGCCTAGACCAAAAGTAAAATTTGGTGAATTTGATGAATATTATTGGAGAGTAATTGCTCCTCGTGAGGCTAAAAAAAATTGAGAAAAATGGGAATAAGATCAAGCCCGTAAGGATCATTTGGATAGGCTTTTAGAAAGAGGCAGATGGGCTAAAAAATACTACAGTCCTAAGTCTCCATCTTCATCTACTCAAGAACACTTTCCAAACCCTCCAAATCAAAATTCAAGCTCCAAGAATCAAAATTTGAATTTTGCACTTAATGAGCCTTCACCTCTACTCAACAACCATCCTCCTTTAATTTTCCCAAATTCTTCTTAAGAATTAAATTCTCAAGTAGAAAATCCCCAAGCAAAAATTTCACATGCCCAAGAATCTAATACTTCAAAATTATCCCCAAAAAATTATCCCTTAATTTCTCCTTCAATCCAAAATTCAGATTTTTTAATTTTAAAAATTCCCCAAATATCCCAAATAACCAAATCCCTAAATTCCCATTCTCCTAAATTTTTTTAGATTTTTCTCCTTCCTTTTTACTTTCTTCCCCTCTTTTCCATTTTCTTTCTTCTCATACTTCACTTACCGGCCAACGATCTTCCGTCGGACTACCACCCACCACTACTTCTTCGCTTGGACAATACCTTAGCATCACCTCACCTCCATCTGATGACCAGCCACCATGCAAGGCAGCACATCGTGTTGCTATCCTCATGCAACAGTGCAACGCACAACGCACTACTGTTTCCTATGCTGCTGTCTCTCGCCAAACAGCACACAGCGCTGCCTCCTCGTGCGTCATCAATGATCCTAGCAGTGACGCATCTCGCGAGGTTGCATCACACGGTCCCAACACTCCACCGAGCATCACATAGTTTTCAAATAGCTGCTGCATCCCCAATTTTTAGCATTCAATAGCAGCAAAAGTGCTTCTCCCCAGTGATTCTTAACTAAAAACCATCATTCCCATCTTCATTCCCAAATTTTGAAAATTTTACAAGTCACTCAAGCAAATTTGGATTGCTTTCCTAAGATAAACTCTTCTCCAAAGTCTATTTTAAGAAAAAGAAAAGAGATAATTCATTTACTTTCTTCCTTGTTTTCCTTTTCTTTGAATAAATTGCTTGGGAATTATTGTGCTTTGATGCTTATTCATGTGATTTTGGTGATTTATAGCTTGATGCTTGTGATATATATATATATATATATATACATGCCAAGAGACTGAATTTATTGTGGCTTTGCTCAAGAAATTGCATCTTTGTGGTTACAACCAAAATCAATCCATGTACGATTTGGCCTTCCTTTGAATTTTGTTTTATGACATGGATGGTTAACAGAAAATAATGTTATTTCGGCATTACCAGCTTTCATTCAGCTATGACAGTAAACACATAGGAAAAATGAGGAAAAAATAGTTGTACCGTACTGCAGGGCGTTGCCCCCGCACCCCCAATAATATAATCATAACCCTTAAATTAAATTGATAAACCCTCAAAGGACAGATGTCATCGTTTTGCTCCATTCCACTCCTTCACTACACTTCGCGAAGCGATGACATCTGTCCACTAGCCACAAGCTAATATTAATTTTAATCACTTGATGAACTTTAAGGTAAATTTAAATCATTTATCTAGCCAAAAATGCCTATTATCTTGTTTGGCTTTATGATTTTGATAAATGTCTTGAGGTAATAGAATTAAGTTAGCCAAAAATTTATTTTGCTAGCTTTGCACATTATGTCTTGTTTACTACTTTCATTTTTGGCTCATTTTAGCAATTCCAATGCCAAATATATTTACCTCCTCTCGATACATCCATTTAGCCAAG
This sequence comes from Mallotus repandus, assembly GCA_949671775.1. Lineage (NCBI taxonomy): Eukaryota > Viridiplantae > Streptophyta > Magnoliopsida > Malpighiales > Euphorbiaceae > Mallotus > Mallotus repandus. Next base: position 7,558 of record CATIWM010074320.1, read on the forward strand.
TGAATTCAATTTACTTCAGTCATTTCTTTAACCAAATGCAATCCCCATTTTCTTGATCACTTAGCTCTAACAAAAGTGATAAAATCAAAATCTAAAATTCTAATTTTAAGATTTAATTCCTCTCGAAAGAAAAACTCATTCCATGTCTCTTTGGTCATATGTTGGCAACTCATGACAAAAACCATCATAAGCATGTTCATCACATATTTGGGCTACTTTCTAAGACTTGTGCTTCTTTTAAAGTTTGGAGATGTAATAAATGCAAAACATATATATTAGCCTAAAATTTTAGTTCATTTGGCCTTGGCTTTTATTTTGACGAATCTCATGCGAAAATTTTACTTCTTCAAATTCTATGGAATGTCATTTAAATTCTTTAATGCATCCACCAATCCAAATTAATTTATTTCTAACTTGGCCATGTAATCCCATAGCTTGAGAAAATTCACTTGACTTAATATTTATGCCAAAATAATTCCATCATGAATGTATTTTTCGATTTCTATTCAAGATTTGTACATTTAAATGCTATTTAACCTTATTTATTTTGACTCACTTGCTCTTTGTAGAATTTAGCTTTATTTTGGCAAATTTATGCCAAAATAATTTCACATATTTAATTTGAACATTTAGCCAAACAAACTCTTTTTATATTTGGCTTTAAGCTTGCAAATGCCTTGTTTGCTTTAATATAAGAATGAAATTTAGATTTTAATTCGTTGCTAGCCTTTCAATCTTGAATCCCAAAGGCACTCTTAACTAGAAATTTACTCATGGCTTGGCTCTTTTCTCCTATTTGGCCAATTACCAAATATTGACATGTCTAGGGAGGACATTCAATCTAGTTATCCATATAGCCTAATTATTTTACCCAAAAATGCTGAAATTTTAGTTGTAAAAATTTGTATTTTGGGTTAAATTTCAAGCATAAATTTTTAGCTTTCACTTCTTCCTTGACATGGCCAAAGTTTATATCATTGTCAAAACCATATGCACATTTACTCTAATTATCACACCTTTGTGCTAACTTTAAAAGTGAAGAATAGATTTAATCTTCCCTTTCAAGTTTAGCATAGAGGAGATGTGTACACTATTGCTTTTTAGCTAAGACTCATCACTTAGCTTATTTTTTTTTCTAGGCTTTAATTTGGCAATTTCAATTTCAGCATAGGAACTATTCTTTCCTTTGCCAAACCTTGTCTTAGTGTAGATCTTTTAAGCAAATAAATTATCCTAGTTTTGGCCAATATTCTATGCCTAAAAATGATATATTTTTGCTCAAATATTTGTGATTTTAGTTAAAAATTCTAGTTTGCTATTATTCTTTTTCCAAGAAGATAAAAATTTGGCTTTGAGCAAAATAACCACAAAATGACTTTAAATTCCATTTCTTGTATATTGTCCATGTCTACATGTATGTGTACTTTAAGATTTCATGCTTGCATACTAATCTCAAGTCAAAATAAGTTCAATCAATCTTGAAAATTTAATCGGCTCATCACTTGTTTCTTGTGTCCTAATCAAATTGAGGAATTAGGCATGTATTTCCCTTAATTTTTAGCCGAATAAAATCTAGTAACATAAAGTCTTGGGCTATATGCTTCAACATAAAAATTTTATTTTGGCATACTGTGCCAAAATAAAACTATGAAGGATATTATTTTTAACTCTTTAAGCAAAAAATTTTAATCAAAGAAAAATTTTAGCCTTTTATGGCCAAAATTAATTCTTAGTGCCATACTTTCTCTAAATCAACCTTAGCCATTTTAATCATTATTTCCATGGTTGTATTTATATTTCCTTTGTCTTGCCAAAATTTGGAAAATATTTTAGCAACAAATTTTCATGGAATTAGCTTGAAAATGGCTACTTTAAGTCACTTTTATCATTTATTCAAGTCCAAACCATGTTACCAACCTAATGGTTGATCTCAACTATCTGTCACACATCCATAATATAATTTATAAGCAAACTCCTATTAACCTTGACATCAACATAGTCATCAGTCTTGAAGATCCTTAGATAAATGATTTATTTTAGCCTTCGAGCCAAAATATTCTATTTAATTTTTCTAAGGAAACCAACCTTTTTTCTTGGGAGAATTACTAAAATACATTATTCTCATCTTTACACATCTTTTCGCTAGATTTATTTTGGCAAGAATCTACCAAAACTTAGCCTTTTGGAATTTTGCTTTAGATTTTCTTAATTTCACCTATGAGTTATTTTCCTTGGGAAAAACATTCTTTCAATTCTTCATGCAAATTTAACATGCTTAGCCAGTGATGGCCAATGAAATATTCATGTTTTATTGTAAACAAGCATGTGGCTTAAAAACTTCAACCATTTTATTTACATTCCCAAAGCAAAATTTATTAGTTTTAGCAATAAATAGCCAAAAACACATACATTTGCATGATTCATCTAAATCCAAGGCATTTATCATCTTAAAGCCAAATTAATTGTGAATTTAGCCTTTATTCCACTGTGTACTTTGGGATTTTAAATATACTTACTCCTTCTCATCAACTATCTGTTACTTTTCAGTAAAAATGAATCTTGAATCCTCAGATGCTCCAAGCCAAACTCCAACTCTTTAGGCCTTAGATTTTAGCAGTGCTATAAAGTTTACTGTAGAACAAGTATTTATTTTTCTTCATTATCTCTTATTTTTAGAATTAAAGCTAATTTTATTTTGAATTTTTTTTTCTTTAACCAACTAGTAGCTTTACGTTCCGCTACTACTCAGGAAACACCTTTCTACTTTGATGAACAAAGGACAACCTTGAGGTACACCTTTTTATACTTGGTTATTTAACCAAATATTGTTTTTGAGTTCATTTTTTACTTTCCCAATCATTCAATTTCACAGGTCATTAAACTCAAAATCATTAAGGACATCAAGATAGGTCCTTGCCTTGCAAACCTTGATATCAGGTAAATGTTTCTTCACCCTTTGTTCTTTCAACCCCTTCTTCTTTATTTCTCACATAAACTTATAAATTCTAGGTATTTCTCATATAAAGGGAAGAATAACACTACTATTACCTTGCTACCTCATCCTTCTTGTTCCATTCCAAAGGAAGGTCCTCCACTTCTTTACCTTGGCTCTTTATCAAAAGATTTCATTTTCGCTAAAAGGTTGTCAAACTACTCCCTCTCACCCTAAATCTTGGGTAAGGCCCTGTAAAGATTGGAACAAATGGGTGGAAAAACTAGAACCCCAATGCAAAATTTTATAGGATCAACTTGGTATTTCTCAATTCATTAAAATGACAACTAAGCACATCACATACCAACCTTCGCTTCTCTTAGCCGCACTGAGGTTCTGGTCTCCTTCTTGCAATTGCTTTGTCTTTCCATTTGGCCACATGACTATTAATTTATTAGATATCTTTGTGATAACAGGGCTTCCAATTCTAGGAGATGGCATTGTTTGTTTGATTGATGAGTCTAGTCATATAGAAACAAACTTCTCCTCTAAGACTTATGACAGATATCCTAAGGTTATTTCTCACTATTTTCCTTTAGCTGGTGAGCCATCTGCTAAGGAACATATTGCTTTTCTCTGGGTCTTAATTTGTAAGTATATCTTTTATCCTTCTTCAACTAAACCCAGTATTGAGTATCTTCCCTTAGCTAAGGCATTAGCTCATGGGGATCATTTAGCCTTAGGGTGTGTTTTTCTTAGTAGCTTATACTCCAACTTGAGGAAGATTGTTAGCAGAGAACCTTTTCATTACTTGGGTAGGGGTACATGGTTCTTACCAAGCTAGCTTTTAGCATACTAACCTGAATTCACCCATAAGTTATCAGCTTCCACCATTCTACCTCTAGCTGACATTGGAGGTACCCTTATTTCTTCTGTATGCAAATGGGAATATGATCAAATTATTTTTTCATACAATCAAGAAATAGGGAGAAAGGCAAATTATCTATCTTTGAGAGTCCGATTGATAAACCTAGGTGGCTTAAGCATTTCATGACATTTTCGGATTTAATCTATAGCTAAATCTTTTGTAGAGTCACCACCCCCAGGCCTTTCATCCTTGGGGGAAATAATGCCTTTTGTATAGACAATGGCTTGCCCTACACTTCACTCTCTTTTGAATTGTATTTGCCATTTCTATGTGGCCATCAATTTGGATTACAGATTTGCATTCCACCTTTCTCCTTGGACTCTCAAATCATTCCTCTTTTTGGAGTAGATCCTTGTTCTTATTCTAAAAAGGTGATAGTAGGTATATAGAAATAATTGAGACTCCTTACATATTGTACCACCACCATGGATTACAGTGATCATATAAACTATAAAAAATGGTGGGAAACTAGATACAAGGAATTGATTCAGTGTGCTTCTACAAAGGAAAAAGGCAGACAATTTTCACTTTATTTTATTATTTTTGTTTAGCATTACATTTACCTTTATCCATTTTGCAGCCACAGTTACACTAAGCAAAAACAAGTTAGGCAAGGAGAGTTAAAAAAAAGAAAGACAATTGCCTCTCCTCCTCCACCGAGTTGCAAATCTTCCAGATTAAGCACTTTACAATCTTCCTCCAAAAGAAAAGGCAAAGCAGAAATTGAAATTGAAGAGATAAAAAATGAAGAAAGTGATAATTTAATTCTTGGCTTCAGTAAGTTCTTCATCTTTTATCATTGTTTCCTTTTTGCACTTATTTCTTATAAACCTCATTTCTTTTGGAAAACATCTAATACCCGTGAGACTGAAGCTCCTCAAGATCCACATTCTCCTACAAAATCTTCTTATACTGAGGAGGATACTTCTTTCCATATGAAAAAGATTACTTTAAGCCAATAAAAGGCCAAGAATGCTCCTTCTCCTCCTTCAGCCTTTACCAGCACTCCATCCACTTCGACTCAGGTTTAAATTTGCCACTTTCTTTTTAACTTTAAACTTTACTTAAAATTCAGCTCATACTAACCACTTTATCTTTATATAGAAAACCAAGACTTGGTGTCCCCTTAACGAGGATGATTTAGGTTTGGATCTCAGTTTCCTTAACATCCCTTTATTAGTTGTTGTGACCAGTCCAATTCCTGCTTAAGATCAAGTTGATAAAGCTAAAAAATCTCTAAAATCATTTATTAACTTGGAGATTGCTGGACTGAGGGAGATTCAGATATCTACTTTACTTAGTGATCTTAAAATTATGGAGCAGGACACCAAGTTGACAGTTGTTTCAACTTTAAGGAACCAAGTCATTTAGAGCTTTATTCATCTGGATGATTCCAGTGCTGCATAATTAGATGCTTCTAAACACTTAAACCTCTTTGACTAGGGGAAAGAGGATTTTTTTATCTAAGCAAGCCAAGGTGAAAGAGATAAAAACTGCTGAAAGTGAGGCAAAAGCATCTTTTGACCAAAAAGAGCAAGAAATAGCAGACTTGAGAGCCAAATTGCAAATTCTGGAAGCTGAAAGAGATGAATTACTTCATAAGAATGAAGTGATAGCTAATAAGTGTAAAGTTGCCACTTCTAGAGTTAAAAACATGGGACAAGCTTTGGCCAATCAAAAAGATGTTGTGGTTGAATGGATGAAGCAAGAGCAGGAGGCCATGACTACTAGGCAAAAATGCCTAGAGATTTAGGACACTTTTAAGGGATTTGACTTTGATTTCCTTTGATTTATATATCTTGAACTTGACTTTATTCTATGACTTGTATATTCTGATGTTAGCCTTGAGTTAGGCTTATGGATATTTGTTCCCTTGAGGATTTTCATGGCTTGTTAGCCTATGATGGATGCTTGAAGATTATGGATTTTATGGTGTAGTGTTAATGAATTAGTCTAAATATTTATTTTTGCAAAATTTGC
>CATIWM010074321.1:0-17889 GCA_949671775.1 Mallotus repandus
TTTTAGTTTCATTTTCATTTGTAAATAAAATATGTAGATTTAGTTAACTTAAAATAAAATTAAATATAGTTTAGATTTAGGGACATTATACTTTGAATGCATTTGTTATGTGCTTTTTCATTGATTGGTTGCCTTAGGGTTAGATGGATGTTCATATTAGGGTTTAATGAAATTGCATGTAATTAAGGAATAAGGTAGTAATTAATAAAAAAAATTTAAATGAACATAAGACTAAAAGAAGTTGGTATTCCGTATCCAGAACTCCTGGTTATGGTGCTAGATTGTATTAGAGAATCGAGTTACCACCACTTTCAATTTGTCCCAGTTATTACCCTGGGTGGCGACTTCTCATCTCCACGCCATGTCTTTGTGACAGTGGTTAGTGTGTTCCCTAGGGCCCTGAGCTCAAATAGTGTCGCGGTTGTAATAAACATGGGCGCGCACTAAACCCCGCCATCTACACCTGGTTTTACAATATACAACAATACCTCATAAAGAGAATTTAACCTGAGAAGGTAGTTAAAAAAGATAAGGCAGTCATCCGGCAACTAGCATTGAAATTCACATCACACCAGGGTGTATTATACAGAAGAACTTCAGACAGTATACAACTCAGATTTCTGGATGAGACAGAAGCTGCTTGAATAATGGAAGAAGTGCACGAGGGTGTTTGTGGTCCGCACATGAATGGCTCCATTCTAGTTAAGAAGCTAATGAGACAAGGGTTCTTTTGGATGATGATGATGGAAGACTACATTAGATTCGTAAGAAGGTGCCACAAATGCCAAATTCGCGGGGACATCAGCCATCTTCCTGAAACAGAGTTGCACTATATCTTTTCTTTATGGCCCTTCTCAGCATGGGGGTTAGAGATAATTAGAGAAATTCACCCAATAGCCTCGAACAAACACAGGTTCATCCTACTCACAATCAGCTACTTCACAAAGTGGGTTGAAGCATAATCATACGCAAAAATGGGGGCAAAACAAGTGGCAAGGTTCATAAAAAAAAAACCTATTTTACTGATATGGGATTCCCCATCACATAGTTTCAGATAATGGTGTTCAGTTCCAAGGGGAAGTGAAGGAATTTCTAAGGAGTTATAAGGTGGAACATCACAAATCCTCACCTTACTGACCACAAGCAAATGGGACGGTTGAAGCTGCAAACAAAAACATCAAAAAGATCTTGTTAAAGATGACTCAGACCTACCATGATTGGGCAGATAGACTGCCATATGCATTATAGGGATACAGAACAACTGTCAAAACTTCAACAGGAGCCACTCCTTTCTCATTAGTATACAAATATGAAGCAGTACTCCCAGTGGAGATGGAAATCAAGTCACTATGAATATCAATTGAATTCGAACTGCCTGAAGTGCAATAGGCTCAGCAAAGTCATGACAACCTCACTACTATGGATAGTCAGAGACTCAAAGCACTATATTATATGCAGCTATATCAAGCTCGACTGGCTAGAGCCTTCAACAAGAAAATCAGACATAAGAGTGTGAAAGTAGGATACTGGGTGCTAAAGCAAGCCAAACAGAATGTCTCAAACCCTAGAGGGAAGTTCAGGCCAAACTGGGAACGCCCATATCTGGTCAAAACCATCCTATCAGGAGGAATGTCAAGCTGATGGATTCTAAAGAAAATGAGTTCTCAGAGCCTATTAATATAGACCACTTGAAGAAGTACTATGTCTAGAGCAAATATATAAAAAAAAAGTCCCGCTGAGTTGAAAACTGAAAAAAGACAGCTCAGGAAAAAATTAGGGAATCGAGAGAAAATACTTAGTTAGAAAAGCTGAAGAGGTTGACTAAGGACAGGGGTACAGTTAATTTGAAATCTGCATAAATGCAATTGTGCTTTTCTTAAATGTATTCAGTAAATGTGCGAATGCTTGTCAAATCATGTAAGTACATTTAAGGAAATGCAATACATCATTATCATATGAATTCATCAAGCATGCTAAGTACAATTTGCATATTTTCATTACATGCTTCACAGTTCTTACTTGTTTCATTATCTCTTCTCCAGATTTCCAGCCGCTATCATCAAACCTCAAAAAAAAAAACGCCCAACTAGGTGCAAAGAGCTCTGAAAAGAGACACCCTAGGCAAAAGAGGGAAAAATAAAAAATACCTAGATAGGTACGAAGAGCTCTGAAAAGAGACGTCCTATCCAAAATAGGGAAAAATAATATAAGAAGGTAGAAAAAGCAAAATAATCAGAAAGAATAGTCACAGATGCAATTACAAATATCATAATCAGAAACACACAAGTCAGTCAATCCAGGATACAATAACAACACCCATCAATACAGAATATAACACACGGGGACAGAGGCCCAAATACAACACGCTGAGTCCATAACCTCAGGAAAATAATACAATACTGGACAACCACAACCAAAAGCCTCCTAACAAATACATCGGCTATGGGTGCCATCAAATGCAAGAGCTGAATCCACATCATCCGAACCAGGCTCTGCATCCTCTGCACCCATCTAAAAGGCTGCCAGTTACATGTGAAGCTGATCGATATGCTCACGATAAGACGCTCGCTCTCTCTCCCATTCATGACTAACATGACTATGCTCATTCTGCATTAGACAAACATCATAAATCACATTTCATACATTCATAAAAAAAACATGCATAAAACAGGTACAAATCAATAAAAAAAGAAAGCAGCACGCTCTATGTGCAAGTAAACTCCATGAAATACTCTTGCGCGCTGATTGTAGCAGTATACCAAGATTGAATAGTAGAAATGGGCACTTGCAAAGAAAAGAAATTAGGTAACCAACAAAAGCAAAAGGAAGAAACTCGCAAAGTTAAGAAACTAACATGAGTGGCATCCGCAGGCACTATATTCAACAATGGTGTACCCACTCTAGGCAAAGGGAAATGAGCTCCAGCTCCTGTAACTGTCAGCCAATACAACATTGGAGGCGCCACACTCACAAAATCATCAAGAATAGAACTGCTTGGTCCCACACCACTGGCATGTGTCATCCCATTGAACCCAGGACCACTCTCCTAATCAAAGTCTGACCTCCTTCGACGATGTCTAGAGTTCTGTAGATAAAACTCTCATAACTCATGTTATTTAAAATTTAATACTAACAAAGTTTATTACATGCTCACATGAAAACAAGAAAAACACAGCTCAGAAGTGTACTGGGTTAGAAGATGCTACCCTGGAAGCAAAACGACCCTGGGATAATCACGAAGTCCCAGCTTTAGAACCCGAAGGCTGTGAAGGATCCACCAGAGGAGGTGGAGGTGGAATGAACTCACTGGCCATGACATAAATCAACTATGGCAACAGAGTCATCATATAAGAGAAATGAGCTCCTTCCAGGAAATCCTCAAAGGGATACCCTCTCTTAGCTCTGTTAAGCTCCTCTCCAACGTGCTCTCGACCCCAAAATATATCCCTAAGGGGAGCAACAGGAACTCTCCTCATAAATGGTCCATCCCACCAGTGATAGACCCACTCACCCAAATACCACACCTTATCAATAAGACCAGGCAACAAGACCCTCTTCTGTGTAAGGTGCCAAGCCACTCCTATGTCAATGGACCAGTCATGTTGCTCCATCCACCAGCATGGATGAATCTACCTAAGAAACTTATAAGCAAAAGAATTACTAAAGAATAAGCAAAGTAAAGATGAAATGCACCATACCTGACCATGGGCCAATCTGCTCAAGAGACCCCTTACCTCTGCCAGACTCTCAATAAAACCAAAAGTCCTCTTGATTAATCGCAAAAGATGGGGAAGCCACCCTCAGGAAAATGCTCGATAGTGGGACGAGGAAATAGGTCGAACTTGTAAGCCCAAACCTGTTAAGAAGAAAAGGGTCAGAATAATAAAAGATAGAACAATCCAAAAAAAAAAAGAGACCACACTCACATCTAGCACGAGTAAGCAATAAGTAGCTACAAACACGTGAGCGCCCTCTACAAGCCCCATCCAAACCAGAATACATATGGGAAAACTATACTTCGGCAGATCCCTCAAGTTCCTTATGATAGGTAACAACTGCAGGAAGCATTTGGGAAGACAATAACACTCAAAAGGTAGAACAAGAATTACCTAGCCAACTGCTCAAAACTAACACGACCCGCATCATTCTCCAACCTCACCTTCTCTATAAGTTGTGTATTACCAAATCAAAGTAGAGTAGCCAGACTTCAATGAAGCAGTAACACCAAACAGATCCATCAGCCATCTGTTCCTCATAATAGTAAAACTACACGCCTCATTACTAAAAGGGACAGGCTCCCCGGAAAAACTTAGCCCCGTAATGGCTACAAAATCAAGCAGAGTGATAGTTATCTCCCTGAAAGGCAAATGGAACGTGTGGCTAGTATCCATCCATTACTCAACAAGAGCACACATCGCAGCCTAACTCGATGCATACGAGCCACAAGTAAAGGCAGAAATAATACCATCGAAGCCCTTCCCAACAACCATCTCCTTCTCACATGGAGGAAGCCCCTGATAATATGAGTTGACCTTATTAAAGCTACCAGGCAGCTGAATGACAGGCCCAGAGGACTGCAACTAATAGGTAAAATAGTTATAATTTCATTAGACACTAAAACATCTCTTTTTGCATCTTTGCAGGACCATCACAGCTAGAGCTATAAAGCATAGCTAGAGCTCCAGACATCACAACAAGAGATACACTATAGCAAAAGCTACATCACAGCTTGAGCTACGTTATAGCAAGAGCTAAAAACCACAACTAGAGCTATATAGCAGTAAGAGCTAAAATCATAGCTAGAGTTATATTACAGCAAGAGCTACCTTACAGCAAGAGCTACCTCATAGCAAGAACTAAACAACAGCAAGTGCTACAGCCATCATAGCAAGAGCTACACTACAGCTAGAGCTACAAACTACAGTAAGAGCTACATCACAGCTAGAGGTACAAACATTACAGCTAGAGCTACGCCACAGTTAGAGCTACAGACACCACACCACAGCTAGAGCTATAGACATTACAACTAGAGCTACATCACAGCTAGAGCTATAGACATTACAGCTAGACCTACACCCCAGCTAGAGCTACAGACACTACAGTAAGCGCTAAACTACAGTAAGTGCTATAGCCAACACAACAAGAGCTACATCACACCAAGAGCTACACTACAGCTAAAGCTACATAGCAACAAGAGCTAAAATCACAGCTAGAGCTATATTACAGTAAGAGCTACTTTACAGCAAGAGCTATTTTACAGCAAGAGCTACTTTACAACAAGAGTTACAGCTGGAGCTAACACTACAATAAGAGCTAAACAATAGAGCTAGACTACAACAAGAGCTAAAATGCATATCAGCTAGAGCTATACAAACAAAATCAAACAGCAAGAGCTAAAACCAAGAGCAACACATACAATAAGTATTAAGATAAACAGCAAGAGTTACAACAAGTAAAGCTAACTACAACAAGAGCTAAGTAAGCAAACTAGCTGGTTGACGATGAATAGTCCCAGCATGAGTCTCCAGGCTATAGACAACGACAACTAGATCACCCCAGGAAAGTTAAGGTGAACAAAAGGAGACTCCACCACTGGTCCCAGTAGCCTTTGAAGCTCCAACAGTAGAGATCCATGTACCAGTCTGCCCGAGAACTGCCTCATCCTCTAAAATGAACTCGTCAAAAGAAAAAGAAGCGGCATTTGCATCGCCAAAGTCACTAAGATCCTTAGGAATAGGAGGGAAGTACATAATTTCTACACTCCGTGAAGTAATAAAGCAACATTAGAAGAAAAGTAGTATAAAAAACTCAAAAAGGGCTAAAAAAAGGTCCAAAAATAGGTAAAAGTCACCCCAAATTTGAAAATGAGTTCATCTTACAAGCATCGAACATGCCTCAGAGCGCGTGATCATGCGCCCTTCACAGCTTCATGCGCTCTGAGGCTCACACACGCACACATCGAGACCCCCGCACACGCATTTTTAGGGTCTCGAACTTGCATTTTGCCGAAAGAACACATAAAAGACACTTATGAATCACACAAACATGAGCATCGCATGTTTTAGGATACTGTATTCAACGTCACTATCTTAGAAAGTCATTCATAAAAAAATAAAGCACAGATAACACAAGCATGTCATATATGCAATTATCACAATCAACAGGTCATGAAATCACACTTGAAACATGAGAATTGATGACATCATCACTGTATTATTACTGTATCATCACCGCTCAGTAGCATATTTTTGCTTAAAAGCATTGTATTTGGTTAGTAGCATTGCATCTGGTTAGTAGCATTTCATTTGCTTAAAAGCATTTCATCTAGCTTAGAAGCATTTTTCATCTGCTTAGTAGCATTGCATTTGCTTAGAAGCATTTCACCGCTCAGAAGCATTTCATCTGCTTAGAAGCATCTTTCTCTACTTAGAAGCATCTAATCTGCTTAGAAGCATTCCATCTACTTAGTAGCATTGTATCTGCTTAAAAGCATTTCACCGCTTAGAAGCATTTCATATGCTTAGGAGCATATTTCATCTGCTTAGAAGCATTTCATCCGCTTAGAAGCATTTCATCTGCTTAGTAGCATTGCATCTACTTAAAAGCATTTCATTTGCTTAGAAGCATTCCATCTGCTTTGTAGCATTGCATTTTCTTAAAAGCATTACATTTGCTTAGAAACATCTCATATGCTTAGAAGCATTTCACCACTTAGAAGCATCACATCTACTTAGTAACATTTGCATTGATACCTAAAGAGGTTATGAAAGCATCATCTTGCCTCACCCGAGAGAATTGCAAAATACACAAACAAGTAGGCTCTGCCAATCAAATAATATTAACAAACGATAGGTCTGAAGTCAAAAGACTAAAAAATGTACCACCAAGTAAGTACCTCTTCCCAAAATTATTTTTGCATCTCTGCATTTGCTTCACGTATATTGACATCAATATTAGAGTACTATGCAACATATGTGAAGCAGGGTGTCATACATTGAATTGTGATTGTCCCCAAAAAGGTCTAGTGATGAAAACATCTTTCTGAATATGACAAGTGCCAGTTCATTCGTACCACCTCTGAAGCATGCCGAGAATCTAAAAAGCTCGAACCAAGCAAAATCAACCTCTGAATCATTAAGTTGCACCCCGATTTCATGAATTACGAATAATTAGAGTGGTAAGTCACTTGTTTTAAGCAAACGTTACTCAAAATGAGCAACTCATAAGACCGGTGCTCAATTCATGAGAGCGGAGTTCAACTTCGTGAAAATCAAAAGTCAATTTTCACAAAACAGATGTTGGAAATGCATTTGTAGGGCCTTAAAACTTTTAGAAGTAACCCCAAAATAGTGTGCGTAACCCTGAGAAGTAGCGCCCGAGCAAATTTACAGTGCATGATCACGCACAAACACATCTTGCTCACGTGTGAAAATGGAAGTCGATTTTGACAAAATGAAACTTGAAAACGCATTCGAAAGGTCCAAAAATGCTAAAAAATACCCCTAAAATAGCACGATCGGAGCTTAGGAAGGCCGCATGAAGTGTGCAAGAGCGTGTGATCATGCCGCTGGGTGCGTGATCACGTGGCTGGGTGAGTGATCACGTGGCTAGGTGCATGATCATTCATCCTAGCACATGCTCACATGCCCCAAGGCCATGATCATGTGCCCCAAAGCCATGATCATGTGCCCCAGGGTCGTGATCAAGTGTCCTGGTGTGATCATGTGTTCTATGAGCGTGATCACGCGTATTTTCACCAACTTTCACACTTTTTTGGGCACATTTCCCTATAAATAAGGGTCTTTACCTCCCATTTTTGCAAGGCTAGAGTTGAGAGAAAAAAGGCAAGAGCCTAAGGAGTAATGGCCAAAGCCAAGGCAAGAGCCACATACACACTGAAACACTGTCACATTGAAGGCTAGCATCCTTAATCCACACACTTTTAGCCCACTTTCTACATTTTTCGTAGGATTTTTTTACCACTTTTGTACTAAACCCACCCTAATCTTTGTTAAAGCACGCTTCAAAGGTATACGAATTTGCATTACACACGTCATTTTCAACCTCTCGACAAGGAAAGCTTGAAAATCTCTCAAAGCTAAAGCTTCAAAAACACAAAACAAGCTCAGTCAAATTTTAGGACCAATTAATCTTTTTTGCATGTTTATTTTACTGTCTTGCATTTTTTTAATTATCACCAGCAGTTGAGAAATTGTCATGATTGTGTGATGAGACGGGCAATTTGCATGCCGATTGAATAATATTTGCTTTATTTGCTCATAATTAACTGTCATTTTACATCAATATGCATTCAATAAAAATGAAAGCTCTTTATCTAAGCTAGAGCTTCGATATCGCGTTGCAATGATCCAATCTTTATCATTTACTATTTATCTCATCATTTAGATATGCTTTATAATAATTCCTGCTGGAGCATAAACTACGTGCATTTGTTTAATCATTCATGATGCATCAATCATCTTCATTATGCCTATATGCTGTCTGAGTGGATGAATAGATGGAATTGCACATAGTTGTGTTAACCTCTGTTTTGCAGGTGTATTCTAGATTAGGACAAGATTTACATTTCCGCACTTTTTTTTCCTCCTTATGTATTTACTAGGAAAGCCTTATAAATAATTATGCTGAATTTCTCGTACTTTTTGTTACTATCAACGTGCTTGTGTGAATGCATATATATTAACTATCATTACCGAAACTAGGGTGTTGCAGTAGCCATATATTGAGTATTAAAATGAGAAATAGTCAAAAAGTAGATGAGATCTCTCGGGCTCAGAACCTCTACTGGGGATGAAACTCGTTGAGTGACCCGATGTTGTCCCTTTCATCTTTTTCTAGTTTTCTAAAAACTAGGTGGCGACTCCAAACATAAAAGCGTCTTGTATCCCCCTGAGACCAAACATTTGTCCTTGTCCCATAAACGGAATGGATGTCCCATTCAGCAAAGTTGCCATGTCCCTTTGAAATAAATCAAGTTGCTCATAATAGGCGTCGATTTGGGATTCCCTAAGAATATTTACTGCATACTACTGATAAGAAGGTGCATGAGCCTTACCCAAATGCTGTAAAAATGGTGGTTTACTATGACTAATTAGAGGGTGGACTGAGATTCCCCATAGATCCCTTTGTGAAGCTTTTCTTGAATAGTTATAACATAGTTCCTGGGCAACTTCATCCCAATAGTTATAGGATTTCAATTGGGTATATAGAGTTTATGCATAGGGAAGGTAAAACCTGGAATTTGACATATTTCTATTTATTTATAGTTTATATAAGAAAAAGAGGAAGCTTACATTTTCTTTATCGGTTGTTCCCCATCTGAGTCTATTTGTGAAACTTTTGGACGTACCCAAGTCTTGGAGACATAATTACTTAATTATAGAACATCCGATGGAATTCTTCAGTATCATGCGCTTATGGGTTGACGCATGCCATGAAGTGAAACGCTTGAGAAAATTGCCCGATGAAGATTCTGACTTAATAAAAAGGCTTCATTCTCGGAGTGTCTTTGAGGGAACATCCATTGAGAATTGTTCTCGACGATACCTTCAGAGAGTATATAATGGGAATAAAGATACTGATGGTAAATGCTGATCTTCCTAAAGGTATATTCTGACTCTTCTTTTTTGTTTATTTGTAGATGGCTGACTATTATACCTTGACAGGTAGGATACTACTTTCAAATGCTGATCAGGAACAAGCTCAAGCTCAAGGGTGGGAGCCAGAGATTACTAACCTCACAGTGGAGCAGGAGGAGCCTTTTGAGACTCAGGTTGAGCAACGTGTGGAGATTGTAAGTTGAGCACACTTGAAAGAGGGCTACCGGGTCTTCAAAGAAGTGCTCTCAGGGCAAAGGGATAGTCGAGGATGAAGAGGAGCTGGCAAAAAATGTTTTCATCAAGCGTCCAAGACTTCCTAGATGCCTAGACATTAAGAAGTGGATTCTGGACAAAATGAGTCTTCCAAGTGTCCTTAATCCATAAGCCAGAGACCAATATGCCGAGTCCTTGCATTTGCCGGTGGACGTGCAGAGGTAGAGATACATTGGAAGGGGCGAGCTCTTCAATTCACTGATCATACATGTATTAGAGGTAATTCAGAACTTTGGCCTTTGCAATTCCTCATCAATATTCTAAATGCTGACCTTTTCCTTATTTGTTCATAGATGGCTCAAGGCTTGCTGCTAGCTAAAGATGAGCATTTCATCCTCCAAAGTGAGTATAACTTTAAAGAGGCCGAGGTGGGTACCATAGTTAGGGATTATGATAAGAAGTTGGAGGCGGCAAAACGAGCAGTGGAGCTTACTGAAGCACAACTTGTTGAGTCCAAATCTGAGGTTGAGTCCCATCAGAAGAAGATCTAAGAGCTCAAACATTCCCAAGCTCAGCTTGCTAAGATAGCTAAGGAGTGAGTTTCCGAGATTGTTGACCTGAAGGAGAAGCTTGCCAAAGAGAAAGAGACTCAGATTGACGACTTGAAGTCTTACCAAAACATGGTATTGGGATTTCTAAGGCGTATAGATCAAAGTGCAAAAGAATCCTGCTTGCTCAACATCTTAATTTGAATTTCTCAGACTTCGATAAGATAACACCAGATGAAGCTGCCTGTAAAGCTGCCCAAAAGCACTAAAAGGGCTCAAAGGTCATAAAAAAAGACAACCACTGTTGAGGGATCTACTTCTGAGCAACTAGTGGGCCCTAACGCTACTCGAGAGAAGTCTTTAGCTGAAGCTAGCCCTGCTACTGCTACTACTATGGTGCCTGAGAATCCAACTTTAGAGGATGTAAATGTCTCCTCTAGTACTAGCTCCATGCCTCATAAGTCTAAGGCTAATGTAAACATTTAAAATATTTTCCTCTTTTGTAGAGACAATTAAAGACGAATGAAATAGTAATTTATTTTATTAGAGTTCATCTTTTTGTCTAAGTTCAATTTATTTACTGATAATATTTTCTAAGGCTATCCGAGTTCTAATATCGAGGCAGTTCTTGCCTTGCATATCCTTTATCTTGTATGCGCCCTTTGTAGCTTTTTTTGTGACTTGATAAGGACCTTCCCAGTTAGGTTTGAGCTTTCCCATTCCAGAACTTCCTTTACCTATGTCTGGTCTTCTCAACACGAGGTCTCCGACCTTGAATTGTCTTGGTCGGACATGTTTGTTATGATATCCAGCTACCTTCTGCTTCTGAACTTCTGAGATTATAGATGCCTGCTCCCTTCTTTCCTCAAGAAAGTCCAAGCATATCTAAGTATTAAGATAATTTACGTCTAGGTCGAACTCTCTGGAGACTTGGTAACTTAATGAGCTGATTTCTATAGGTATCACTGCATCCATTCCATATGTTAGGCTAAAGGGTGTCTGTCTTGTTGAGCTCCTGGGTGTTGTTCTGTATGCCTAGATGACATTATTCAGTTCCTCCATCCAGTTTCCTTTCTTTTCATCTAGCCTTTTCTTTAGCCCTTGCATGATGATTCTATTGGTAACTTCTGTTTGCCCATTCATATGAGAGTGAGGTAAAGAGGTAAATCTGAGCTTGATGCCCAATCCTGAACAGAATGTTTTGAACTTTTCATTGTCAAACTACTTTAAACCATGTGGTTGTGGGTTTGATTCCCACAGACGGTGCAACTTGATAACTTAATTCTGAAACCTCTAAGTCCTGTGGTCAAGCAATCAATAAAGAAATAAGGTGAGATGTGGGGTTTCCCCCACAAACCCTCTGATGCTTAAGTCAGAGAGAGTAGAGAGAGAATTTAGAGAGATAATGAGAGAATAAGAGCTAAGAGAATTGAATAGAATAATATGAAGAGTATTTATAGGGAATAGGATGCTCAACTTGAGAGGAATAAGATTCCTCTTCCTTGTAGGACTTGTCCTTACTTGAGGCGGTTTCTCCTAATCTGGAAGTCTTCCTGATGAGGGACTCTTCCTAATGAGGAACGCCCTTTCCTACTTGGATTTGGTCTTCCTTGTTCTGCAAATTACTTTAAATTAGGAATATAAGTTATAGGAATATATCTGAGGGGTATCACATATATATTGTCTATAGGTTTTGCTATAACATTTTCTTGGTTTTGTGTTCAAGAATGGCGCTGACTTCTTGAAGTTGATTCAGAAATGAAATATATATAGGCTTAATACATATGTAGTCCTTTAAACTTGGCTTTTTCTTACTCTATTAATTTATAAATTGATCATTTTAATATTTAGACTTGCTAAAAATATAACTTATTAATATTTTTCAAAAGTTTAGGTGTTTAAATATTTTTCTGATTTAAAATAAATCGTTTAAAATGTTAAAATGTTGATAAATCTTATTTGGACAAAAACTAAAATTGGCCCTTGAACTTATATGGTTGGACTAAAAAATCTGTTTTTGATCTGTTAGGCCAAAAAAAAAATGCAGTTTTTCTTTTAGGAAGACAAAAATATATGTAATATGTTTTAGGCATGTGTATCATTTCTACTGTGACAATATCAAGTGCATTTTGAAAAGTAATGTCCCCTTCATCAAAACCAAGTGATAGTCCAAATTCTGGAGCTTCATTTTTGTAATCACAGTTCCCATCCATGAAAATTGCTCTGATAAAGTACTTGTTATTCTTGCCTTTGGGTGTGGTTAAGTTGTAACAATTCTTTATTCTTATGTGGAAAGCTTCTGACATTTAAAAGCTATTGAACAAGAGTTCTGGAATTCATGAAATCTTGAACGGTATTGTGATTTTCTCCAAAATTTGTATATTGTCCATCAGGAACGTAAGCTCTGCCAGTTTCACTGTCAATGTAACAATCAGCTGTGCCACAATCGATGCTTATGAATCCTGAAAACAAATGTATATATATTAATAATCAGCAATTTTTTGTTTAGCATTTTGTGAAATAGCCACAGCAGGATTGTTACCAGCAATGCCAATACATTTTTGTGTAACTTGTGTGGCTTCATAAATCAGCGACACTTATCTTCTGCTTTACTAATTACCAAATTAATAACATATTGAAATCTATCTATAAGGAGGGAGAATTCTGCTTGTCCATGTGTAATAAGTTCGGATTAGAAGTGCAGCATATTGGGTTGATTCCAACCAAATCCATATTTTATTATGGACAAAAACAAATTTTTTTTGTGATTAACATTATACATTGATCTTGTGGGAACGTCAAGGTATGTGATTCAGTTCCGTTCTGGTTGATTTCCAACGTGTTCGATAAAAAAAAAAATTGTCATCATTAAGCAAATAAGTGCAAAAATCACATTTTGAAAAAACCGAGAAATTTTTTAAGGAAAAGGAACATAAGAAAAAAAGTTGTGGAAAGACCTTGACGACACACTGCTGATGATTATGTTTTAGCCAATTTTTATCATATAAGAGACGAGCACATTTAGGAACTTTTGAAATTAATAAAACGATCATGGATACAGGACAAGGATATTCTAGTCATCGTAGAAGCAGAAAAAAATAATAAAAGTTAAGAATCATCTAAAGAAAGGATTGCAGAACAAACCTGAATGATCCTTGCCATGAACTAGAATATGAAAAGCTAAGCAAATAAGTAAGACATAAATCATCTCCATTGCTCTTTCTATATCTCACCTTTTTTTTTTGGGGAGAGAATTAACTACGAAATGAAAATCTATATGAAATAACACTTATGTTTCTCTGTGAATTGACATAATTGTTATATGAGCAGAAAAGACTTGACTCAGTGCTATAAAATTTCAGAATTTATGTGAGAGTATATTCTATATATATATATAGCGAAAGATTCATTATTTGAATTCAGGATAATGACTTCTCCAGTTCTATAAGTTGGGTACATTTCAAAATTAAGTCATAAAAGAGAATTTGTTAATAGTTGAGTTCTACAAAAGCTTAAAATTCTCATTGTTAGTTCCAGTAAATTAATTCTAATAGAATGTGCGGACATGATGTATACATCCATCTTTCTTTTACACTTCAGCTTCCATGTCACCTTATTTTTTACCACATCACCTCTTTTTTGCTCATCTTTCATGTCACTCATCTTCTTCTTCTTGTTCATAAATTATTGTAGCTCAACCATTAAAGAACCAAATTCAAGCATGTGTAGGTTTGCTTAGCTATTGAAAAGGTGATGTAGACCAGATAGCCTCGCAGTTCATGGAGTGTTTGGATTCTGAAAAGAGGATTAAAGTGAGTAGAGTGCTTTGAACACCTTTAACTTTTGACACCGATGGCGTTACGGGGCTCATAATATATTAAATCGAAGCTTATTCAGAGATCTAAACCTTCAATAGAGTTTACTTGTTATAGGCCAATTTTGAGCCCAAATTCAACTGCTTAAAGCTTTGTTTTGGGCTTTAAAGTTTTATGTTTGTTTTTTATCATTTCTGAATTTTGATCACTTTTTGGTCATTTTCTTTTTAGGGTTGTCTTTAACACTATTTATTCATTATGTTCTATTGAAGAAACAACTTTTGATCATTTTAATAAACCCTATTTCCCAAATTTTGGTATTCTTTTTAGAATCAACGAATTTAGTTCTCTATTATTCTAGTATTTATTTGAATCAACAGATTAGTAGAAGATTATTTTTCGGCATTCATGTGTGAATCAGCGGAACTCAATTGTTATCCCTTCAATTATAAGCTTCCACTGCGTAAAAAAGTTCTCTCAATTATTTATAAAGAGAGCAACTATACCTACAAATTTGTGTTGAACAAAATGCAAATCACTTATCACAACTTCAAGATCTGTTCACTACTTCTGTTGATTTCTTGATGTGAAGGTTAGATCACATTACTTCAATTTTATAGGGTTTTAACGACAATAACACCTTTTTTTTTTTTTTTACTACCCCACATTTTTTTTTTGTAAATTATACTCACATCAAGAAACCCAGTTCAAGTTTTTTGAGTTATTATGCTTGTTTTGTTCCGATCTTGAGGAGGAATTCGCTTTGATTTGTGAAATGTTCATCCATCTGTTGTTTTTTTCCCCTTCTGTGAATAAATGTTCTCCAACTTCACCATGGGCTCTGTCTTTAGTCTCTTGTTTTATGAGTCAAAAGAACAGAAAAAAGGAATATACTGAGTGATCTTCCATATATATTGTCTCTAGGTTTTGCTATAGCATTGTCTTGGTATTGTGTTCTAGAATGGGGCTGACCTCTTGATGTTGATTCAGAAATGAAGATAATATATAGACTTAATAGGGCTATTTATCAAATTATGGTAAAAAAAATTTGTATTTCCCACATTATGGTACTTTTAAAAGTAATTTTCTTTTTTTGTGGTGATTTGTGAAACTATTTCCTAATTTAGGGTACTTTTGGTTGAGGTGGAAGGGAGAGAAAATTTTATCAAAATTTTTTGACCATGCTGCCATTGTAGTGGCAGTGTGGCCAATTTTGTTTTTTTTTTGGGCCATACCATCACTGCTAGTGGCGGTATGACCACTTTTCTTTTTTCTTTTTTATTTTTTATGTGTGTGCATGAATTTGCATGGATTGTTATTGGCCTTTATGACTTTTATGCATTAAAATGTATTGAAATGACCATTATAGCCTAATTTTTTATTTTAATTTTATAATGATTATGATTAATTAATTATAATAATATTAAAATTAATATCATAATTATAATAATATTATGATTTTTTATTTTTTAATTTTAACATTATTATTATTATTATTATTAATTAAAAAAAGTGACAATACCGCCATTACCGCCAAAAAATTAGAAAATAAAAAAAAATGTTCATACCGCCATTATCAATGGCGATATGGTCCACAAAATTTTGATTGAGATGCCTCCACCGCCATTGACAAAATTATTATAATTTTATAAAAAAGTGTTTCCTATTTTTAATTTAGTGTGTCTGTTACGTGTATTGTGTGTGTATATATATATATATATATATATATATATATATAACTGGCCTCTGAATCATATAGCGGTGTGGTCATCCTTGGAGCCAACGAAGGACCATCGAAGGTTTGTTCCTGGCATTATGGCTATTTTGCTTAATTAAGTTTATGCTTGGGCTTATCTGTTAGGTGATTTTGGAAGAAACCAGACAGTAGTTTCTACTATGGGTGCCTTAACGGTGACAATGTGAACACAGCAGTCGTTTAATGCCATTGCCAAATGTTATATATATATATATATATATATATATATATATATATATATATTTGTATGTGTGCGCGTGCATGCTTGGGCGCTTACGTGGTGGAGAGGGACTACACCTAATCATTGACTTTCTCTATAAATAGAAGGTTTAAAAATTCATTGCAAAAAGCTGGACTAATACAAATTCTGTAGGCATAAAAAATTGAAATATTTTTTATTTATTTTTAATTTATTTTTTGTATATTTTTAATTTATTTTTCATATATGAAATAATTTCTTACACTTTTATTCAACTTCATTAAAAATACTGAACAATCTCATTATGTTTTTCATGATCTTTGATTGAATATATTATCATTATTATTTTATTTATTTTATAATAGATAGCCTTACGGATGCTATGTAGACGGCTTTGTTCGTCATAATTGGAATATAAATTTCAAAGGTATAAAACTTCAAATATTTTGTTTATTTTTATTTATTTTCCGTATATTTATAGTTTATTTTTCATATATATTTATAGTTTATTTTCTGTATATGAAACAAATAACATAATATCAACCTAATATATATACAAATTTATATTTCAAAATATTTTCTAAGATCATAAAACAAAAGAAATCTACATATTCAAAATTTAATTATTTATTAAGAAAATAATGTGAATTTTATAATTTAAATATATTAATTATAATTTTAATTTTTTGTACCAAAACTAAGTCATTTATATTTTTTTAACTACTTGTGAAACAATAAGTCTTAAAAACTTCTTGTGTAACTCTTCTCAAAGTCTTCTTGCGTTGCTCCAGAAATCATTTTTAATGGTAAAATAATTTCTGGCTATCAGCCTAATGTTAAAAACAAAATAATAACTGTAATAGTTGAATATAATGAAATAATAACCATAGTAATTTTCTGTTTATTATTTTGGAAATAAATACAATAAAAAAGCAACGTGGTTTGTTTTTTGGTTTCAAAGTTTTGTTGTTTTTGTTTGAAAGAAATTATGAGGTATTTTTATATTTCAAAAAAATTTAGTTCAAAATTTTTCACTATAAATTATTTTTTTTATAAGAAATATAATAAAATTACGAACTCTTTAAATCATTTTTTCTTTTAAAACAGCTTGATAATGAAATTTTTAGTTCTAAAATAATACGGTGTACACTTCTAATATTTGAGAACTAAATCGAAAATTAAACCTAACTGACTGATTTAGTTCAGTTTTTGATTAACTGATATTTGAAAAAATTAAAAGAAAAGAGATAGTTTTGATGGTTTAAATCTAAGACCTCATGAATTAAAATACTCGTATTTTCCAACAAACAATATGTGTGTATATAATGGTTCAATTTGGTATTTTATTCATCCGTAGTGTACGATAATTTTTGGTTCTTATTTTGAAAAAAAAATTCATTAGAGGTCTTCGGCTATTATTTAGCTATTCGGTGCATGCATAATATCGGAATAAAGAAACATAGAACTGAGGAGACACCAATTATTCTTTTAAAAGAATATTCATTACATTCCTTAAAACTTGTGTTATATATGGAGTATTAGCCTTGTGCAATGAAAATTACTTATGTTTTGAAAGGTCTAACTGAGTGGGCAAATCAAATAGTATGACTACTTGATCTAATCAGATAGTATAACCATTTTGTAATTATTAACAAAAATGTGAATATTTTTTAAAAATAAAGAAAATAAAAATAAAAAAGAGAAAAACAAAGGAACAGGAAAAAAGAAAAGAAAAACA
>CATIWM010074348.1:0-14101 GCA_949671775.1 Mallotus repandus
TAATAAAAAGAAATAAAAAGGAAGTAATGATAAAACAAAAGAAACAGAGCACTTATAAATGAAGATAGCAAAAAACAAAACCAATAAAAAAATAGAACACCACAAATTATAATTAGAAATTAATTTTTCTGATTGGAAATAAAAAAATTAATGATTAAACAAAATTAAATAAAAAATAAAATTAAATAAAAAATAAAAGAAGGAAGTAGAAAAAGATGACTTAATGGATGCAATATTTATTCCCTTCAGAAGAGATGATCACTAATTGAAAGCCTGTGACTTTTGTTATTTGTGAGTTTTTGATGTTTGTGAATCTTAGCTTTATTTAATCTGATTAATGGTAAAAACCAAAAGAAAAATAGAGATACTATGTGCTTTGAAAAATTAGAAAAATAGAAAAAATCCAAATCTTATGAGCCCCATACGGCAAAGAATCAGGAAATTAGGGTCAAGAACCTCCCTTTGTGAAAGAAAAAGATGTATTTATAGACAAAATACCATGTAACCCTACATAGAGTACATAATAAAAAAAAATTCTTTTATTATTTATTTGATAAATAAATATTTATCAAATAAATCACATGACAACCAATCAAATTTAAAAAAAATTAAATTAAAAATAAAATAAATATAAAAATTTGCAGGACCGATCGGAAATATAGCTTTTCCGATCAAAAGACAAAATGCAATTTTTTTCAAAAGGTGGCCATTCATTGGCCACTCATAGTGAAAACGTGGTCATGTGGCCACTTTTTTCACTTTAAATTCATTTTGCAAATTGAATGATAAAGTTGGGCCATTCGGCCTAATTCTTTTTTTTTTTTTGGGAAATTTATTTAAAAAAATAATTAAAATAAAATTTAAAGATAAGTCCTAAAAATAATTGACAATTGAGTTCAAAACCAATAAATCAGATTCAATAAATATAATTTCACAGCCAATTTTCATCATTGGGTCCTTTGTCGCATCCAAACTCGACCATCCCGAAATTAGGTGCTTACATCTTCTTCTTCATTAGCCCTAAAAATAGGAGGTAGAATAACAGAAGCAGTAGCATAGTTTAAAAAGTTGGAGAACTTTACAGAACTTGTTTCTTCAGAGCTTGCAATGGACTCATTCTCCTCAATTGCGTCTGCCATATGCTCTTCCTCCTCTACATCTTCATCCTCAATTGCCTTTCTTCTAAACTTAGACTTTTACAGAGAAAACTTTAATTCCTCCATTCTTCTCTCTAAAGCTCACTGTCTTTGAAGTCTCCTTTTTTGTGTCCTTATAATAGACTGAGAGAACTTTTTATGTTGAACTTTGTGCCATTAGTTCCTAGAGCAAATTTTGGAGGAACCACAAATCTAGGAGAGCTTCTTTGAAAATGCTTCTCAGAAACTTCTTGGATTCTACTAGAACCTTCTTGGTTTGAGGAACCTGCTCTTTTCAATGTTTTTGACTTCCTAACCCATACATTCTTAAACAATGGCTTTCTTTTCCTCTTTATCTCCTCCTATATTCTCCTTTTATGATTGATAAGAAAACACAGATCAATGGTTGTTGTGTTGACAGTTGCCACTAGAGGAAAAGGATCCTCATCCACCAACACAGTTTCCTTCTTCTCAGGGAACTTTAGAACTCCCTTGTTAATCCTGTCTTGCACCACATTTCTAAAAGCCTAACTGTTATTAGTTGAATGATTATGGGAATCATGGTACTTACAGTTCTTCTTTTATTAGAGCTTTGTAGTTCTCAAGGAAGGTAATGAACTTCTCCTTTACTAGGAAATAAAAAATCTCCTCTGTCTTTGACACCTCAAAAGTGTAATGTGGTTGGGCACTTATGGCATGAGTTTTCTTGCACAGGTCAGGTGTCTTCCTCACAAGCATGGGGCAAACACAGGAACCCTGAGTAGTAAGATCTACCACAGCAACCTCATGGTTATGAACCTCTTGAAAATAAGTCCTCACAACAGCCTTTTATCTTTGGTTCTCCTCTGTAAGAAGTTCCTTATATTTTGCTACTTTTACAGACAATTTATAGAAATCTCTAAACTCCATTCCCTAGAACTTCTTTTTGAGTTCGATGTCCAAACCCCTCTAGGCCATCTTCACATACTCAGTCTCTGGGAGGAAGATTTTATAAGGTTTCCTTATCTTCTTAAACTGAGCAATAAAGGAATTTGCATTCTCCCTAAGTATCTGTGTCATTTTTTATAGGTCTGCTACACAGACTTTAGGCTCCATCCTGAAAAATTGAGTATGAAAGGCTCTCTCCATTTCCTTCCATGTAAACACAGAATTTCTTGACAGTATTGCATACTAGGTAAAAAAAATCAGTCAATGAATTAGGGAACAATCTCAACTTAAAATTACAAAAATTTTCATTATTTGCTGATTCACCGTATTGTATAGTGAACTTAGCAACATGTTCCAAAGTAGTCTGCCCTTCTTTACCAGAAAATAGTGTGAACTCAGGTACTTTGTATCCTATTGGATATGGATTGTCTCTATTAATAACATCTGGATACGGCTTATGAAACTTTGGTCTACCTATCTGCCTTAAGCAAGGTCCATACAATTCCTGCACCACCTCCCTTACAGTGTCAACATTAAGTGAGGCTTGATTCCTGGGACCATATGACTGAAGGAATTATTGAATTCCTCTGGCTCCACCAAGTGGCATGCCCCCCGAGCCTCCCTGCACAGTAGCATCATAATTATACAAGTTAGGTTGCACAATTGGGTTATTCTTAGCATAAAGATGATGATGTTGAAAAGGTGGCCTACTATTAGGGCGGCCATTATAAATAACCTTTGGTGTTACAAAAATTTCCTCCCATTTGTGTAGAGGTGTGTATTTTTCTTTCTCCTCCAAATTCGCTTGCACTGGGTGGTGGGAATCACTAGCCTCCTGTGATGATGATCCAGAGGATTGCCCCCCGAGTTCCTGAGGTTGTTTGTTAGCCTTTTGGAGACCCATAACACTTGTACATTTAGAACTTTGTTGGACTACGTTATTAGTTTACTAAAGATAATGATCAAGCTTCTGAGAAACTACTTTCTAACTCTCTTTTAGAGTTTTTGCGAGAGATTCTAAGAACTTCATCTGTAACTCACTTTGTTCTTGAAGAAAACTTTCAAAAATCTTCTTGAAAGCATTTGTGTTATCTGCATCAACTGTTGTTCCAACAACAGGACCTGTTGGAACTTGAGTATTCTTTGTTACTTGGTCTTGAATTTTTTTCTCAAAGTTCTCCACCATGTGAGGAATGAAGCCTTCTGGCCCTACTGCAGTAGGTGCCTCCTCTTGGTCCTGAAACTCAGTATTGTCTTTCTTAATAAAACTTCTAGTTCGTGGCATTTTTAGCAATGTCCCACCGAGCGTGCCAAAATCTGTGTGCCTCTGGCCCTTTTATGGTGAAATTTGATCGTGCCAGGTGTGTAAGGTACACTAACCTTGGGGATCTGACTTCTAAAAAGACGATTTGGTGTAGTTTAAGGGACCTAAAACTACTACCAGGTTCTTAAAGGAATTGCACGTAATTAGCTACCTTTAATACTGAAAATACTTAGAAATTAAGAAAATGAAATTAAAAAATGTTCAGGAACTTGAAAGTAGAAAAAGAAAAGTTAAAAGACTCTATTGCTATGAACAAGGAATGGATGTTAAACAAGAGTTTGATAGATCAAAATAAAAAAAAGCATAAAGAAACATTGAAATGAAGACTAAAATCTAAATAGAAAAGCTTAAAGATTGTTGTTATTGTTAAAGTTTTGTGTTCTTTTGCAGAAGTTGTCTGTGTTCTTGATGAAGATTGGTTGTGTCCCTTAGATCTGCAAGTAAGTTCTTTTTATCTGTTGTTTTCCTTCTTACCAACTGCTCAACTTCCCAATCTAGTAAATCACGTTCTCAATTAAAAACCCACTTCTCCTCAAATTCCTTCCTTTCATAACTTATTAATTAATTAATCAATCAACCAATTAGGGCTTGGACTTACAGATCTTCATGGCCTACTCTTGAAAATATTTATGTCCAAACAATTAGGTATAGCACTTTAAGTGTAGATATTTGAAGATAGTGACAGATAGCAAAAGATAGCCTTGAGTTTTTCTATTCTCTTCCACTGTTCATACGTCTTCTCCATTTTTCTTTACTAGTTTTGGATGGCTTTTTTGGCCATTTTGGCCAAAAAAAGCCATCTAAATACCAACATTTTTTAGTTTATATATTTACTTTCATGTTCTTAGCTTTTGATTTGGGTTTATTGAAAATGCCTTAGAGGGGGGGTGAATAAGGCAATCGAATTCAAATCGATAATAATGGAAATTTAATCGAAAATAGAAAGAATGTTGGGAAGGAAGAATGAAGAACACAATGATTTAAGGAGTTCGAATTCAACAACAATCCTACGTCTCCACCTAACTTATCCCCAAGTTAGGATTTTCAATCACCCATAATCTTATTCACAAGATTGAGATTACACAAGAGTTTAAGGCTCACTTTTACAACCTTACAAACAAGAGTTTCAAGGCTCACTCTTAAACATAATCCCAAGTGTTTTAATGGCTAAACACTTAAACCAATTCCTTTAGAAATAAACCTCACTTCCCTTCTAATCTATCCCAAGAATTAGATGAAGTAGAAATTCTATTTCTAACACACAACCAACTCTCACAATAGTTAATGAAACAAAAATGAATAAATTGAAATTTGAGAGCTTTGATGAATGCTTAAGAGAGAATGAATGATAAACAAGTTTCTTGACATTCAATGGAGCTCTTGGAGGTGTTTATATAGATAAACACTCAAAAATATAGCTGTTGGATGAATCAATTATGTCTCCAACGTCTATAAATGATACTAGCCATTGCCTTTTGAAACAAGTCAAAAATTCCCATTTTTTTGCTGACAGTGACGTGCTCACGAGCGGCCCACGATCATGAGCGTCACTCGTGAGCATCACTTCCCACTGAAGATGATCAAATTAGCCTTATCTTTCTTCACAAAAGTTGTATATAATTGTCTTATATTTCCATATCACTTTTAATCATCTCAATTTGACATCTTTAGCTCAAGATATTGCTCAAATACTAAGTATTGCTCAGCTTAAGATGAAAACTGCATATGCTGACTTTGATTCGATATTTACATATCCAAATGAACTTGGATTTTGACAAGTAAGCTCAATTAAGAAAGCTTAAGATGTCTAATTCAAATGTGAAGAAGATCACTTCCTCATTTTAGATCTTTAAGAATGATAAAATCTTCCTTGAATCTCGGAGGTCACATTAGCCCAAAAGCATGCTTAACTCCATTTTGATTTGCATGATAGTCCTAGCTTATACACACTTAAACAAACACGTTAGATGCTCAAAACTAAGATTGTTAAGATTAAAATCAAGATTGATTATTGCTAAGGTCAACAGGTATCAATGGAAGGTGGCAAACCATTATATACATACATGGCTTCTCTTGGAGTCATTAATCTATTTTAAGGTGTAACAGAGGGTCAAATCAGCATGGTTTAGACTTACATTCCATTGAGCATTTGCACACACATATATATAGGTTGACATAGAAAGAAATTTAATGAGTTTTAGACAGATTGATGTAATTAAGTTTCAATTTTCAATTGCATGATATTGTATACATGAGAAGCATTCTTTTATCCCTTGAATGCTTATCTTAGTTTTTTACATACATTTTGTTTATTTCTTTTAGATATTATATTAGCTACAAATTAATGAAGAAAGAGAAACAATTTGCTCATTGAATTCAAGTTGGAGCATAAGATCGAAGGCATGCTCTTAAAGAATTTCTCAAGAATGCTAGATAGTCAGGTGTGGAGTTATGTGTATGTCTCTTTTCATATCTATATGTCTTTGTACGTATCTGAAGTTTATTAGCAAACTTGGACCTTAGAAAAATCTGATGACCTCCAATGACCTATTTTTTTCTTTTTTCTTTCCTTTCCTCCTCTTTTTGCCTGTTGTAAGGCATCATGTTAGGTTACACAAAGGTTGTAAGCTCTTTTTGTTAATGTCTTTTAAATGTTGTTGGTTGCTTTTATTGAAAGATTGCCAACAATAATTTTTTTAAGCTTTTGGTTTTAATTGGCATGCTTGCAAATTTAAATGTTCCATTACTTTTTTGGAATCTATCATTTTGAAAAAAAAAAAAGTACTCATATCTATTTATAAAATAAACCATTTACACTATTATATATATGCTTTATTGTGTTTTGTTATATTGTTTAATAACTTTTTGCACGATTTTCTACTGGTTACCAGGTTGTTGTATTCATGGACATCAGCCTAGAGAATGCAGTTGAATTTGATGACTGTTGCCACAATCACCAGCCTCCAATGCCTTTATTAAATTTGATGTACGAGGCCCTTTTTGGTGTCGTATTTTGTAACTTTGGCCTCAATCAAAGTTATAGCGCTCGATGTTGATAGTGAGGATACAACTAAGTACTAATAGTCTTGATAGGAGTTAAGAGTTAGACTATGATTGGTTGAAATGGTTGTCCTTAAATATAGTATGCTGCGTTAACCAACCTTAATAATGTATTCGATGAAGTTTTTTAATGAAATATCTCTAAGTAATTTTCCCCCAATTTATAATACAAATTTTATTGTCATTAATTCAAAAAAATTCATTGAAACAAACTAATAAGCTCATCTGTGAACGCGCGGGCATTTGTCTAGTTTTAACTAAAGTCAACAACAGAATATACTTACCAACAAAATTGTCAAATTGAAAAACTTTTATTAAAATTAAAAAATTAAATTAAATTTATAATAAATTTTAAAATTATGATTTTTAATAGGCTGATAAACCTCTTAGAAAATAAAAATTTTGATTTAACTAAAATTATGAAATAAAAATTAAATTAAATTACCATAATTAATAAAATTAAAATTAAAATTAAATAATGTTTATTTATTTTTCATAATTTAGTTTGATAAATAAAGATAATTTTTTATTTCTAATAATTTTTTAAGAAAATATTTGAATGAAAAGGAAAATGAATTTTAATATAAAATAAGGGCATTTAAGTTAATACTGTTTAATGTAAGAATTATAAATATTTTAACATGTAAAACCTGCTAGAAACACATTTAAAATTTTTTTATCAGTTCAGACACTTAATTATTAAAAAAATTAGTTCAAACACCAAAATGTCATTTAAAAAAAAATAAAGTAATCAATTAGATCTGGCTAATAAATAAATAGCTTAATTACCTAAAAACTCATGAACTTTTACACTTTTAACAATTTTAGTACATTCTTTCAAGTTACTATTAGTTTTTTAACAAAAACACTTTTCGGTTGGTTTTAGAGCTGACGTAGCACCGAAGCTGTCTGATGTGGCACCGGATATTTAAAAACCAAAAAAATTTTGCTGACTCATCATGGCCTAATTACCTAAAAAATCCTGAACTTTTATACTTTTAACAATTTTAGCACATTCTTTTTTAAGTTTTTAAAAAATAGTATCGCACTATTAATTTTTTAACAAAAACACTTTCCGGTTAGTTTTAGTGGCTTTCTTAGCTAACGTGGCACTAGAGCTAATTCTCGTCCAACAAAATTATTTTCTTCAATGGCAAGTCGCCAACTTAGTCATTTGTCTCCGACAACTGATGGCTTGTGGACGGCTGAGATTTGGTCATGGGCTCTACTGATTCTCAAGTCAAATTTATAGTACCAATCCAACTGCTTTCAGTATAGATTTTTCCAATGAATGGTCAAGATGGGAAACCTTGACCCACTTTCAGGCACAAATGGCTAGATCAGGACTAATTGCAGGAAAGAGAATTGAGTCATGCAATTAATTGTATACTTTTGTTATTAATTCTCCAATAATTCCACATTGTTGCTAGTATTCTGCCCATAAAAACTATAGATTCAAGAGCATAGTAACAACTTACCTAATGTTTAATTGCTTAGTTAATGAGAAAATTAAATTAGAATAATTATTGAGATATTATATAATTTTCAAAACATTTCATTGTTGATTTTCATGTAATAAAAAAATTATTGTTTTGTTGTCTCTATTTTTGTTTATTCTATTATCTCTATTTTTGCTTAGTATTGTTGCTGTTTTGATTCCAAAAATCTCAGTTTTTCTTCTATAATTTGTTTGATTTATTATGTAGTACTGTTGCATAATTTAATTCTATTTGTTTGGTTTTTAAATATTTAATTCCAATTCAAATAGCTCCAGTGCTATGTCAGCTAAAAAAGCCACTAAAACTAATCGGAAAGTGTTTTTACTAAAAAACTAATAGTATGATACTGTTTTTTAAAAACTTAAAAGAATGTGCTAAAATTGTTAAAAGTGTAAAAGTTCGGGATTTTTTAGGTAATTAGACCATGATGGGTCAGCAAAATTTTGTTGGTTTTTAAAGATCCAGTGCCATGTCAGACAGCTCTGATGCCACGTCAACACTAAAACCAACCGAAAAGTGTTTTTGTTAAAAAACTAATAGTACGATACCGTTTTTTAAAAACTTGGAAGATTGTGATAAAATTGTTAAAAGTGTAAAAGTTCGAGATTTTTTAGATAATTAGGCCTAAATAAATGATAAAAATGATCGTTGAAGTATTTATCAATCATTCAATACTCAACTATAAAGGACTCAAATATTATTCATCCATTTAACACTCAAGTGCAATTTATCTGAAAATAAACCTAAAATTCTTAATTTTTTTGAACCATCTATAATTAATCTTGAATTTCTTAAATTCTGAAAATAAACAAGGATGGAAGAATGTGAATAAAGGATAAATTGAAAACAGGAATCTGAATAAAGCCTACTGTGTCACTAAAATACGCATAGCCAAATGCCCTCTATTGATTGTCCTTTATTGTCGTGGAACCCATGCTTCAATCAAAAGTCACCATGTTCCCCTCAGCAGGCAAATTATATTATGGACCATGTTCATATTGCAAAATAGATCAGGAGTCCATAACATGTGTGTCCTTATAAAATCACGTTTATTTTTTCATTATGGAGATATGGACGGTTACTTGTATCTCTTTTTTGGAGCAGTGAAAATCAATAAGATTCGCTCCCAAACTAGGCAAGCTTTCAATGGTCATGAAAGAAAAATAAATCCATAAGGTTGGTATCCTTTTATGAAAGGCATGGCTACAACGCATCCTCCTACCATTATAGATTGAAGCAAATTACTAAGTCGTTGTTCTTTCACCTCAACATGCAATAAATTTTGGATCTTCTTCACAGCATCAAACACTCTCTCAAGCTTAAATCATGGATCTCCTTTTCAACATCAAACACTGTCTCAAGCTTAAATTGTCGGTCTTCTTCTCAACATTAAACACTTTCTGTTGACAGGCTTCTTGCATGCTTTCATACACTTGTACCAAGCTTGAATCCTCACTTATATTATTAGGTTTATTACTTAAAATAATATACATTCATTATGAATAAACTGTAGGATCATTAGTATTTTCCTTGAGGTTTATTAATATAAAAATTAATGTTAAATAGATTATTAAATTAATATATTAATATTAATATTATAAAAATTAATATGTTAATTGGTCAAATAATATAAGTTCATTGATTAAATTATGATGGTTTATTAATTATCAACTATAGGTTCATCACTTTTAATACTCTATTTCATTATTTTATATAGGTTCATCAATAAAAAATTATAAATTCATTGAACATAATATAGAGATTCATTAATTATGCACTTCATATATATATATATATATATACATACGAAAAGGGAGAAGGACAAGCAAAATTATAAAAAAAAAATCACTCATTGTTATATAAAAATTGGATAATTTAGTTATTTACAAGTAAAAGTAAAATTAATTTAATTAATATATAATTTTAATTTGATTGAAAGTTTATTTCCTATTTTAAATAGGTTAACTTCAGTTTTATCTCTAATAAGAATTAAATTAATTAAAATATAATTATAATTTAATTGAAAGTATGTTTCCTATTTTAATTAGGTTAAGTTCCATCCTATCTGTAATTAAAATTCTAATTTAATTGAACATATATTTTCTATTTTAATTAGGTTAACTTTTATTTTATTTCTATTAAAAATTAAATTAATTAAGAAAATTCAAATATAAGTTAAAGAATGTTTTCTATTTTAATTAGGTTAACTTATATTTTATCTCTAACAAAATTAAATTAAATTAAATTAAATTAATTAAAATATAATTCTAATATAATTTTTTTGAGAAAAATAATTCTAATATAATTGAAAGTATATTTCTCATTCTAATTAGGTTAACTTCAATTTTATCTCTAATAATTAATAAAATTAATTAACATTTAATTTTAATTTAATTGAAAGTATGTTTTCTATGTTAATTATGGTAACTTCTATTTATCTTTAACAAAATTAAATTAGTTAAAATTGTAGTAGTAATTTTGTTAAAAATTCATACTTTCTATTTTAATTATGTTAACTTCTATTTATCTTTAACAAAATTAAATTAGTTAAAATTTTAGTAGTAATTTTGTTAAAAATACATATTTTCTATTTTAATTAGGTCTACTTAATTATATTTTATCTAATATAAATAAAACTAGATAACATAATTTTATAAGTTTTGCTATATTAAATTTAATAAGTAAATAATTAAAATTAAAATTAATTTATGAAATAATTAATCATGAAAATATTAATGTGAAAAATGTTGAAAGATTATTGTGTCTATATAGAAAATTGATGTGTGTAATTTATACATGTATTTTGAGTTGAATTCTAATAAATTTTGAATAAATAATTTGTTTAATTTGGGTAGAATTTGAGTTTAATTGAGAAATATTATAGTTTCCTATTTTATTTAGGATTCTATTATTTTGGTTTAATTCTAGTCAAATAAGGGATTTCATTTGAATGCTTAATTAGTTTTCCCTCTTTTGTAGGAGATTTTATCAAAGGAATCCATGAAGAGCAAGAAATGGTCTGACAGGGTTTGAACACCAGAGGTGTGTAACTAGTGTGACGTTCTAGAATCCTGTCCTAAAGAGCTGCACACCCATGTTGAAGTGGTGCTGAAGTGGTGCTGAAGTGGAAAAGTTTCTTTTCCAAGAAGGACTTAAGAATTCAAGGGCAAATAGGCTTTTATTACTTTCCTATAAAAGGGGATGATTGAGAAGACTTTTGGTGGGATTCATTCTACATTCTTGAGGCCATGAACGAGAGCCAATGAAGATTGAAGGAGATTCATTCAATATCAAAAAAGTTTTATTTTATTTTCTTCTTCATCTTTTAATTTGAACATGTTTGTGTGCTTTGCCAAAATTATGCATGGCTAAATTTCTATTAAGGTTTAGGGTAGGACTAACTATTCCATAATATGACTGAACACAAAGTACTATTATTTAATTGATTTTCAGTTAATTCTATAAGTTGCACTTAATGTATGCTTTCATTCTTGGCCAGCTTATTTGCATGTTTATGGGTGTTTCTTCCAACGAGAGTTAGGAGAATTCACTAGCTTATAAATCATAGGACTTAGATCACTCGACCACGAGAGCATGTGAGCTCTTCGGGGGTAAAATAATTGTTAAGGAGCTTAATGAGTTAGGATTAATTTCTTAATCACGAGAGTAGGTTAAATCTTAACCTTGACATGTTTAATTGAACTCGAGAGAGTCTTTAGGTATTTTAGAATAATTACCCTTAACTGAAATCAATGCTTTTTAGTTGATCAATGTTCATGGTCGGAATGGAATAGTGAAACTAAACCTAGGCTCTAAGCTTTCAATAGTTGATTTTAATTCAATTTAAATTGCTTTGTTTTATATTTGTTAAATTACCATTTGATTTACTAGCTAAGATCATAAGTAGAGATATTACTACTCAACATGTAATCCTCGTGGAAACGATAACTCTTTATACTACAATCATAATCCATGCGCTTGCGAGTTTTGAATGCAACAAGTTTTTGACATCGTTGCCAGGGATTGACAATATTGGTATTAATTTAATTTTTTCTTTTCATAGACTAGTATTTTTCTTTCCTATTTACTTGCTTTGCATATTGATTTTTTAGGTAATTTGCTAGTTTATGAACACTCGATCTAAGGCAACACACTTAGAAGAGATCAATCCTGAAATTGAGAAATCGTGCAAAAAGAACCGAAAGGAAAAGCGCACAAAAGACAAGCAAACAATGGCTAAAAATCAAGCAGCACAGCAAGCTAGAAATCATGCTCTTTAAGAGTACACAATGCCCAATCCAAGAGATACCCATAACAATATTGTGAGGCCGATAGTTGAAGCTAACACCTTCGATATCAAACTGGTAATCATTCAAATGGTTTCACAATTTCAGTTTGGAGGTCTACTTTATGAAGATCCTAACTCCCATTTAGCTCAATTCTTGCAGATTTGTGATACGTTCAAAATGAATGGGGTTCGTTTGGATGCAATAAAGCTTAGATTATTCCCTTTCTCTTTGAGGGATAAAGCTAAATTATGGTTGCAATCTCTTACACCAAAATCCATCACTTCTTGGGATTTGTTGTCAAAGGCATTTTTGGGCAAATACTTCCCATCGGGCAAGACAGTAAAATTTAGATAATAAATTACAAGCTTCACTCAACACAATGGTGAATCTTTGTATGAAGCATGGGAGCGGTTCAAGGATTTGCAACGTCAATGACCATATTATGGAGTTCCGTAATGGCTGCTCAATTAAACATTCTACCAAGGACTCATAAACCAATGAGGATCACTATTGATGCTACAGCTCAAGGCTCATTCATGAGCTAGACACTGATGATGCTTACAATCTAATTGACACTATGGCATCCAACAACTACCAATGGCAAGGAGAAAGAAGCACACCAAAGAGAATCATAAGAATGTGTAGATGACATGGTTTAGCGCGTGACCAATTTTATTGCAACCGCGACATTGTTTGAGCTCAGGGCTCTAGGGAACACACTACTATATCACAAAGACATAGCGTGGAGATGAGGAGTCACCACCCAGGTAATAACTAGGACAAATCAAAAGTGGTGGTAACTCGATTCTCTAATACAAGCTAGTACCACAACCAGGAGTTCTGGGCACAGAATACCAACTTCTTTTAGTCTTGTGTTCATTTAAAATTATTTTATGAATTACTATCTTATTCCCTAATTACATGCAATTTCATTAAACCCTAATTGAACATTCATCTAACCCTAAGGTAACCAATCCATGAAACAGCACATAAAAAATGCATTCGAGGCACAACTTCCCTAAATCCAAACTACATTTGATTTTAATTCAAAGTTAGCTAAATCTACATACTTTATTTACAAGTGAAAATGTAACTAAAGGTGGGCCTATATTTTGATGATTAGTGAGCCTAAATCTATTTATTTTAATTCTAAAGAAAATGAGCCTAAGTTTATTAAATTTTAAAAGAAAATGAATTAGTGGGCTTAATTCTAATATATTTTAAATAAATGAAATGATCATAAGTCTACAAATTATGAAGAAGTCTTTATTAATGAGCTGAGCTAAGTTTAAGTTAATTTCATTTAACTAAAAAATGGGCCTAAAATCTAAATTAACCTAATGGGCCTAAATTAATTTTAAAGTTAATTAAACCTAAATTTAATTTTAAAGGCTTATTTTATTAGTGAGTTAGACCTACACGTGGGTTTGGGGCCCAAAACGAATAAAAAAATAATAAACAAGCCCAAATAATAAAAATAAAAAATAACAAATAACAAAAATATTTTGTGATATTTCTAATCCTAATTTTAATTACATGCACCATTGATTTTATTTAGGTTTACCAAATTGAGCCTAAATTACTAATTAATTTTAAAGGACAGAAAATTAAAGGGTTTCACTATTTCTTTCTATTGAGGCTATTACAATAATCTACTAAAAATAGAAATTAAAATTAATTACAACCCAAAATTAAAAAAATAAAATAAAAAAAAGAAACCGGAAACTACATAAAATTAATAAAGATGGTTTAATCCGTGGACTGCCATGCATTTCTTCATGAATTTGATTTCTACGTCCAATCACGTACACTCCATTCTAGGTTACTCCAATCATCATCATCATAGAAGCAATTATCATAAAAAAA
>CATIWM010074359.1:0-30268 GCA_949671775.1 Mallotus repandus
TCAGTCTATTAGTATTCCTCCTTTGCGCCGAGTTCGTTCTTCACCGATAGCATTGTGTATATTAATTTAGATTGTGTACTGTGTAATTAAATTCTAGATACCGCAGTAGTTAAATTTCAAATTTGTATCACAAATATTCTGTATTGTATTTGAATATTATGTCTGAACTGAAATATTGTATTTAAAGAATATTGTTTTATGCTTATATAGTATTGTGCATCTATTATTTTATTGTTAAGTGTATCGTTTATTCCCGTGAAAAAATTTTAAGGCTTGCTACGGGATTCGGTTACCTTATGTATCCCCAATCCCTAATGCCGGTCACGAACCTTCGGTTCTGGTCGTGACAAAATAATTATATGATATTACTTTAATATTTTTTATAATTAATTTTTCTCATTTCTATAACTAATTTCATATAAAAAAATATTATGGTCATAATTAATTATAAGATAATAAAAAATTATTAGTTATTTGTTAATAACAAATTTAAAACTAATAAAAGTTTTATTTTCTTTATATAAAAATTTAAATATTATAACCCCATTAAACTTATAATTTATTACAATTTCGTAAATTTTTTATTTTAACTATAACACTTTATTTCTTTGATATTTTTAATATTAGTACTTTTATTTACACAAAAATTAATTTAATGTAATATTTTTTAAGTTAAACTAATAATTAAATGATTAATATTAATTAATTTAATTTTAACTCTTTTTTATTAAATTTTATAAAAACATCTAAAAACGATAATTATACTACTTTTCTCACAAATATACTTTCAAATAAATTATATGCTCTATTTTTTATTTATTAATTTTTAATTTATAAAAATATATACCTTTAAAACAAATTATATACTTTTCCCATTTTCTTAAAATTTATTAATTTTGATTTAATTATTTACTTATTAAATTTAATATAATAAGACTTATAAAATTATGTTATCTAATTTGATTTATATTAGATAAAATATAAGCAGACCTAATTAAAATAGAAAATATATATTATTAATAAAATTATCACTAAAATTTTAATTAATTTAGTTTTGTTAGAGATAAATAGAAATTAACATAATTAAAATAGAAAACATACTTTCAATTAAATTAGAATTATATATTAATTAATTTCATTTTTATTAGAGATAAAATAAAATTAACCTAATTAGAATAGGAAATATACTTTTAGTTAAATGAGAATTACATTTTAATTAATTTAATTTTTTTAGAGATAAAATAAAAATTAACCTAATTAAAATAGGAGACATACTTTTAATTAAATTAGAATTATATTTTAGTTAATTTAATTTTTATTAGAGATAAAATAGAAGTTAATCTAATTAAAACAGGAAATAGGCTTTCTATCAAATTAAAATTATATTTTAAATTAAAATTATATTTTAATTGATTTAATTTTAATTTTATTAGTAAATGACAAAATTTTCTAATTTTTATATAATAATGAGTGAAGATTTTTTCGTAATTATATATACTAGTTTTCACCACGTGCTTCGCACGTAATTTTAAATTGTTTGACTCGTTATTATGGCATAAATATTTTTTATTTTATTTTTTATGTTTCTTAATTATTGATAAGTACAATTTTTGAAAATGATATTTTATTTGTAATTTTTTTTATTTTAAATATATCACTTAAATGATATAGTGTTCACATGAATAAAATATAAAATTTCTTTGTTTTTTTTTTTCTAATTCAGTCAAGAGAAACATAAAGAGAAAGATGAATTCTTTTATTGAAATTCTAGTCTTTTCCATTTTCTTTGGAAAAGTTGGCCCACATTTATGTAAATAAATTATTAAACTTATTATTATT
Organism: Mallotus repandus; assembly: GCA_949671775.1. Taxonomy (NCBI): domain Eukaryota; kingdom Viridiplantae; phylum Streptophyta; class Magnoliopsida; order Malpighiales; family Euphorbiaceae; genus Mallotus; species Mallotus repandus. The sequence goes on from CATIWM010074359.1 coordinate 1,840, forward strand.
AATTAAATTTAAAATTAATATAACATTGTAAATTAAAAATAATGACAAAATTAATTTATAGTGAAAAATGCTTGTCAAAATTTAATAAAAGATTTTTAAGATTAATTAATTATTTTTATTATGTAATGCTTTATTACAATTATAATTTTAGAATAGTACATAGATATTTTTTTGATGAATGAAGTAATGAAATAGAAATATTCAAAAAAATAATTTTTTTTTAAAAATAATGTTTTATTGTTAAATATATTACAAAAATTAATTTACTTTGTTAAATTCGAATAAAAATTAATAAAGGCAATTAAATTTTTATTTTTATTTCTGTTAATTATTTACAATGATAATTTAAAAAATACATAAAATATTTCTAAAAGAGAGATATAAATAATATAATTATTGTTAAACAAATTTTTTAAAAAAATGCATAAAAAATCAACAAAAATATTAAAAATACTACAAAAGCTTGATTTATAGTAAAGAATCGTGTTAAAATTTATTAAAAATAATTTTAATTAATTTAATTAAACTTTATTTGACCCCACACGGCCACACCTTTTCTTCTTTTTCTCTTAAACCTCTTCACAGAGTCACCCACAACAAAGTAAAGAGTGAAAGATGCCATAGAAAGGCTTCTCTACTCTTCTTCTCCCAGTCTTACTCTCAAATTTCTTTAGAATTGGCTCCATGTCCTCAACCAGAGAAAGTCATTGGTCTTACTTCACATTCCAATGCCTCAGGCCTCACAATACTCCTGCAAGTTAATGTCATGACCCTAATCTGGGGGTCATGACCGGCTCTAGGGAACGGGAATTCACATGAATTCGGAACCCGTAGCAAGCCTAAACCACAACTCAACATCAAACATACATATAAAAAATTACCAAGTAATTAAAATTTTTTAAAGCAAAATTGATATCTTTCATAAATAAAAACACCACAAAGAAACTTTCATAGATAATGTTGAAATATAATCTTTGACATTCATACCAGTTGACTAACACAGCACAATAGTTTACAACAAAAACATATTACTACTACAACGTTTAAATAGTATAAAGAGATGAAAGTTCAAAGTTTACATAAATCAACCGGGGAAGAAAGAGTCCGGCGGAGAGAACTACTATAAGAGGTTTGAAGAAGTAAGTCATAAAAAAAATAATTGAGGGGGATCAGACCTCACTGAGTGAATCATTATTATATATGCATGTAACATAATGCACATGCACACAAGCATCAATAATAATATTTATATAATTATTCATACAATCCATACAGATGCTTGAAAATATTTTTTGTATTTATTTCACTAGAGGATCGAAGCAAAACCCTAAAAGTTTGCATCCTCAAATCACAGAATCCTCACTGGCCACCAGGGTCACTTAGTTCCAATAACATTCTCTTACCTAATAGTAAGTGGACTGGCCCCGAGACCCTGAAAGGTCCATCGAGCTACAGCAGTCCGCATGACCGACCCCGAGACCCTAAAAGGTCCATCGAGCTACAACAGTCACGCCTCTCAATAAAACCTCCATAATCCAGATAATCGATAATTCAAACCATAAATTCCATAATATCAATCAAATATCAAACCTAGTAATCTAACGTACCGGTGCGCATATAGTCCTAGTGTAGCCCACTAGATAGCATTATAAGGCTATCCTCCAAAATATTTTATTCAAAACAGATAAATGAAATCATATTAAATATGAAAAACATCCAAATTATAAACATAAAGTTTGCATTTAAATATGTATACGATAATGATAATAATAATTAATAAATAAATAAAATTTGATGCAAACTAATATATTAAATTCATATAATCAAAATATAGATGATAACAATGATTTTTATATGTCATGCATACATATAATAATAACTCATAGGTCTGTGCTCCTCGGCATTGACTTAACTGGCCCGATCCGGAAGGCCTAGCTCTCGATGCAGCTATAGAAAAAATAATAAAATAATTAGAATTAAAATCCTACTCTTAAACATTCTAGATTTCTGGAAAAAACTCGTTTTAAGACACGATTCTAATAAAACTCAAAACTTAACACAGACCAGATATCACATTTTACGAGAAATCTACTTAAAATTTGGCAGAGTCTCCTTTGTAAAACGAACATCTTTCTACTAAAAGTAGAGTTGTTCCTATACGCAAACACACTTCAAAATTATCTATCACTTCACATCTCGAGTTGGGCCCCCAAACTACAATTCACACCCAACAGATAATCAACACACAACAATATACATAAAAATAATATAACTTTCTCAAATCACAAAATACCTTAAAAATTTAATTAATTATCACAATAAAATTTATTCATATAATAAAATATAAAGGAAATTTAATTTCCCAATAAATAATAAAATTCTAGTTTACAAATAATATTTCGTTAATGGAATCAAATTCCATTTTTTACAATTAAATTAGCATTAATTATAAATAATGATTTAAATCTCTCAAAAACACCATAAAAATAATAAATAACTCATTTAAACTTGAAAGTAATAAATAAATTTATTATTCATCTATTTTCCCAAAAACACTATTAATTAACTAAAAATTGGAAATTAATCGTAAAAATTATTTTTATACCCTTTATTACTTAAAATCAGTCTAAAAAATAATAATTAACAATAAATTTAATTAAAATTCAATTAAATACTAAAATACAATAATTTCTCTAAAAATACATAATTAAACATAATCTTTAAAAATTTATATCTTAAAATCCATACACAATTTTACAAAATTTCCTTCACAAAGTTTAATCCACATAATATATAGAATTTATTAAAAATATAAAAGTATCCCGCGTACAGAACAGTAGCATAAACAGTACCCCCGAGATCCGGAAAATTCAAAAAATTCAGAAAAAAAAATAAAAATCATATTTAGCAAGATCACAACCTCTAGATCAATTCATCTAACAGCAACTAAAGCTAATTAAAATCTAATTCAAGCTCAATTTCAAAAATTAACTAAAAATACCCAAAATCAAATTATTCAAAATTGGAGTAGTTACCGGAGTTGAAACCCGAAATTGGTTGAGGGCTTTAGAAGCCCAAGAGGAGAGGATCCATTAGAGACCACCGTCACGTCCTGGGATTGCCGGAATCAACGCCGGCGAGGGGTTTTGCGTCAGTGAGAAGAAGAAAATCGAAAAAAAAAAAGAAAGAGAGGGAGGAGGAGTCTGGTTGGTCTGAGGAGGAGGGGCTGCTGCTGGCGTGAGGCGACGACGTGGGCGGCTGGTGCAGATCGCAAAGAGGGAGAAGAAGAAAAAGGAAAAGAATAAGAAAGGGAGGGGGAGAATAAAGAAGACAAATCGTTTTTTATATTTTTTTAATAATAATAATAATTTAATATTTTAAAAATCTAAATTCCTCCCAAAATTTATTTATACAAATAAAAACATACATCAATATAATTATTTAAAATATATTAAAAATATTTTTTTTACTATATTTCCATAAAAATAAAATTATCACTTTAAATTCTCAATATAAATTAATAGTTTAATTAAAATGCGGATTATAACAGTTAATGAAGTTGAAGGTGTTTTAATTTGCATGATGAACTAGCCTGGTTGTCTGGTTATGAGTTACTGTCATTTGATTTCCTTCAATTAACAATTTTTTTTAGAGAACAATCCTGGAGAGAATGAAACACAGATTACTCAATAGGTATCAATTAAGCTCACTGCAGTTGATTATTTGTGGCATAGATTTTCCTTAATTATTTTGGAATTCAGGCTTTATTAATTAAGAATCTCGTTCTAATGGCATGGCTAAATTACCAAAATTTAATGGTTAAATTACAATTTCATATGATGAATTGGTTGATGCAACCAAGTTTCAAAGAAAATTTCATTAACATAAATAATAATAATAACAATAACAATAACAATAATAATAATAATAAATTAAAAAACAATTAATTTAAACTTTTAAATAAATTATTAATAATAATATAAAATTGATCAACTATAATAATATAAATTTACAATTTCCTCAATTATTTAAAAATAAAAAAGTACAATAAAATTAATAATTTTATTAGTTTTTTTCTATTTTAATCTTCTTTTTCAATCTTTAATCATTCTTGCATAGCATAATTTCTTGTAAAATTTACTTTTCTCATTTTTTTTCTATTCGAAACATATATAAAAAAAAAAATATTAGTGTGTATATATATAATGTATAAACTAAAAAACTTAAACATATATAATGATGAGGATTTTTCCATCCGTGTACATAAACGCTCAGGGACTTTACCAATATTAAAAGACATATTCAAAAGCTCTATTAAACCAAGCAATTATATCTTTATTTTATGCTCCGTAACTATTGTATTTAAATTAAATTTATCATGGATATTGAGAAAAGAAGGATTAATTTTTTTAACTAAACCATTATGAATAGTATATGTTTTTCCTATTTGAAAACAGTCTTCAAACTTTTCAAATGCACTGCTCCATATTAAAGCAGTAATTTTGATTTCCTGAAAAATAAATACATAATTAAATTAGTTAAAGTCTCAAATTTCAACAAAAAAAAAAAATAAAAGTAACATATTTTGAAAGGTATTACCTAAACATCAATTAAAATTAATTTTTTAATTGATGATTTTGAGAAACATTAACTAAAAACATACGAATGAGTTATAACTTTGATGATAAATTGCTTTTTCCCAATCTTCAATCATGACTTTGATGGTAAATTGTTTTTCCCCAATCTTCAAGAGAATTAATTGTAGAGATTTCACCATTGCTATTGGTAGACATGTTGATCAATTTCTTGATGGAGTGAAAATTAAAAAACGAAAAACAAAAACTACAATGCAAGTGCAAAAATTTACATTGAAACAAAACCTTTATATGGAGAATTTTTTTCATATTATAATTAGAATTAAAATTTTAAAAAAATTCTAATTCCAATAGATTTTATGACGTCTCTTATTATAATTAGAATTAGAATTTTAAAACAATCCTAATTCCAATAGATTTTATGACGTCTCTAATCCCAATTGCAATCCACTTATTATAGCGCTTTTCTTTATTCTTGTATTTGATGAAAGGAAGCTCAATTAACCAGAATTTTAATTTTGCCTAAAAGAATTTTAATCTAAAAAAAATTAAAATTTTATCTGAAAAACTTATCGGTTTTAATTACATTTAAATTAAATTTAAGTTAAATGAAAGTTAAAGTTATCTAATTAAAATAGAAACATACTTTCAATTAAATTAGAATTATATTTTAGTTAATTTAATTTTTATTAGAGATAAAATAAAAGTTAATCTAATTAAAATAAGAAATAGACTTTCAATCAAATTAAAATTATATTTTAATTAATTTTATTTTATTTTTATTAGTAAATGACAAAATTATCTAATTTTATATAATAATGAGTGAAGACTGTTTCATAATTTTGTTTGTCCCCTCACCCTCCTTCATACATTTATATATATATATATTATCTATATATTATATATATATATATATATAAGCAGATGACATTGCGTAATTTGATTGATCAATAAGATGAATTTATCATAATATCCTCAAGAAAATTTATTGATTTACAATATTTTTTTAAAAGGTATGATATTTTAGAATTGAATCGCAATATTTTGAAGAAAGGTCGCAATATCTTGAAATTAAATCATGATATTTTAAAAATATTTGCCACATTTTGAACATTTTAAAAATATTTTGAAAAAAAAAACTCATGATATTTCAAAATATCAACCATTATTTATAGTGTTCTAAAAAAATCATGATATTTTTTGGTTAGAGCACGATATTTTAGTGATTTAATATGATATTTTAAAGTTTTAGAGCATGTCAAAACTAGCTCGAAGAAAAAAGAACTTATTATGATTTTGTTAAGTAAGTTATCAATTTGCGATATTTTGAAGAAATTAGTGATATTTTAAAAAATTGTGTGATATTTTTAAAAAAAATCACGACATTTTAAAACAACTATTATTAAGGAACTCAAACTCAACAATTTACTTCAGTAGCTCGAGCTCAACTCAATGAAAATTAAGTCAGTTTCAAATTTTTTTCAAATCAAACCCGAATAGCTTGTATGCATAAAGTGTGCAACATATTCACATAAAACTCCTTTTTTTTTCCAATTAATTTCTATGGGCAGCACAAATTACTGTTTTGACAAAAGGTTTCTTAGCCTATTGTGGTTCCTGGTTAATTTTTTTAGAAAAAATTAAAAATTTAATGTATCAGTTTTTGTAGTTTTTCTATTTGAATGTCTGAACTTTTTTCTTTTATAATTAAATGTTTGAACTTTAAAAAAACATATCAATATAGTGTCTCCGACCGATTCAATGTTGACTGGATATTCAGTCAGATCAAACGAAATTCATTTTTATCCCAGTTATTAACTATACAATTTGCCACAGGTGTTATATTATTTAAAGAATAAAATTACCCTTATTCAGTCACCTTCAATGTCTATGGTAGAAGTTAATGTTAAGGTTATTTTTGTTAATTTATAATATTTAATAAGGTTAATTTTATCTTTTAAATAATGTAATACACGTAGAACATGGCATAACTAATAACTAAAATAAAAGTTGGTCATATTTGATTTGATTCAGCACCCGATCAACATTAAATATGCTAGAGACACTATATTTGTATATTTTTCTAAAGATCAAATACTTAATTATAAAAAAAAAAAAAAAATCAAACACTCAAATAGAAAAACTACAAAAGTTAGACATCAAATTTATAATTTTTCCAATTTTTTAACCTATTTTAAAGCTTAAATACATTATTTATTGATACACACGCCAGAGGCTAGAAACAAGCAATTGGCAGTGTCTTTTTGGAGTGTTGGTGCAAGGGACGCCATGCTTAATTAAAAAATATTCTCACGTGCTCGAGATGCACCATCTGCTGAAGCTTAATTCACCCCCTAAGCAAAAGGCTATGAAGCAAAAACTTGCACCCAACAGATTTGATGCCAAAAACAGCTTCCTGCTCTTCGATTGCCCTCAAGGAGAATCTACAAGTTGTGGCTTCTCAGCTCTATATTCATTTGTTATAAAGAATCAACACTCCCAATATGATATAACAATTAAACAGATCATGAATCAGGAACCCAATACTGTATTATTCGTTACTCGAAACCTGCACCAACACTCCATTGTAAAGGCTGTACGTGTCATTCACTCTTTATGTACACTATACAACAAACTGCTGAGTTCTAGCAAATAAGTGTAAAAGGAAAAATCAAACTCATACGTACAAGTGAGTAGAACACAATCGCCAATCCATTGTTATTTAACAACCTCTTTCTCCTATTCATTTTCGTTGAGCGTAAATATGGAATCAACATACTCTTCAATGTCCCAAAGCAAAGAACCAAAAGCCACTGCCTCTAAAACTAACCTCTTGAGGCTTCAAAAAATGTCAAAATCACCTCATCATCCTCAAGCAAACCAGTTTTGTCATCCCCAAAAAGCGCACAACTATGCTTCTCAATCAAACTCACAGCCTCTTTAGATTTCAATTTTACACATCTCTGCAATGTCTATGCATCAAAACCCACCACATAGCACCTCAGTTTTTCACGCTTCCAGTCCTGCTTACTTGCCTACTGAACCAGATTGCATATTGCTTATGTGACCAAATACAAGATTTGTTTTTGTTAGTCCCTGAGATAATGACTCAGGATACTGACGGGCAGTCCTACAGCTAAGATGAACATCATGGTAAGGCACAGCTAGACACCTTTCCAGGTAATGCCTCAAGGAGGAAGACTTCAGGAAGTGATCATATAAAATGGAAGCTGCATACACTCGGCCAAGTTGGAGTCGCTGGATCTCAGTTGTTGCCCAACTGTCTGTGACACTAGAATTCGCTCTTAAGCCTATTACTGTACAGACATGTTCCCTTATCATCTCTAAAACATCAAAGCTATGGATGGACTCCAGCTCCCAGTCCTTTGAAGGTCCTATCTCTAGTCTCTCATTATAAATGCATCTAGAGAGCTTTGGAACCAAAGGGACTCTAATCCCAGAGAATTTAGAAAATATTAACATGTACAAAACATCTTCAACAGCAATTTGACACTCATGCTCTTTGACTTGAGCAATTCTCCTGGCATTCGGAAATAACACTGAATTAGTTTTTCCTTTAAAAAAAAAAAAAAACAAAAAACAAAAAGTGATTCATGACAAAACATCCACATAAAGAAACTTCATCCTACCAAGTAAGTCTGGAGCAGTTCATTTGTCCTATGTTTAAGGTAGCAGAAGTGCCACGCATGAAGCACCAGCCAACACATTGGCGAGTAATAATAAAATTTGCATAACTGTTATGCTAGCATTTGGCGCAACCAAAACAAAACACAAATGAGGAAATAAGAAATAATGTGGTACCTGACTTGAGTGAATCCACAACTATGAATACTTAAAGATGAATACACCATATGAATTCTCATTAGATTGACAATGCGCGTATTATATTTATACTACATGTAGCCTAGTTTATCTTGCGATGACCTTCATAAGTATTATAATCTCTAATCAAAATTTTCACGATTCAAGAAAGAAGAATCTACCAAACAAAACACTAACAGAAAATCTCCCCAACAACTAAATGCATATATCGCAAGCCAAAGCTAAGAAGCATGCTAGCTTTATTCTATCAGCTTAAGAATGCAACATACCTCTCCAGCCATAATGCAATTAATCTGCACACTACCTTTGCTTAAAGAACCATTCATATCTGGAATCAGAAGCTAGTAGCTCACTAGCTTTTTTATTAGTAATTTCATATTCACATTTATTGAGTCCAATTAAGCAAACCCACTTGCTGCTGCTGCTCCTCTCCGGCATTGAAACCAAACCCACTAATTTCCCAGCCAACTTCCCTTTCCCAACAGCAATTCTCGCATCCTTGAACGGCCTAAAGCACTTATCCTTAGCAAAACCTACGCACTTCTCTTTAGCTGCAACCAAACACCCCTGCATCTCACGCTCCTCGCAAATTTCTCTTTCTTTCAGGTCCGGCAAATTTCCTCCGATCAAATTTCGCCACCACCGTGGCTTACATTTCTCTGATGCGGATATTGCGCACCCTATCTTGGCCCCTCCTTCGCACTGCGAGATGATTTTTGATTTGCTGATTTTGTATGCGGTAGCCCATGATTGAGGATTTCTGAAAGCGAGAACGTACGGGCCGGATGATGGGTCGTCGGATGCGGCGTCAGGTATGGGCCCCCGGATGAGAGGGATTGGGTAGTCGAAGCTGATTGTGGTCGAGGATGATGAGTATTCGTCGAGATTTTTAGGTATTGAATGGTCCATTTGTAGGGTTTTTACTGGAGATTGCAAGAGGAGGTGGTGGAGGAGGAGAAAGAAGACTGAAGCAGAGAACAGTGGATTGCGGATATGCCGAACGACACGACGTAGACTAGACTACGGAAGGATATGGGCAAGGACTGTGATTTCGTTTTTAACCCATTAATCCGTCGTCGTTTTATTGAGCCAGCTTATGCCCATGCTCCAGTCGTCCTCTCTGATCATGTTGTTTTTATTTTATTATTTATAGTATATTTGTTTGGCCCAAAATTAATTTTAGCGGAGCTTCAAGAATCTGCAGGCCCAAGGCTGAATAATGAATTAATTAATTAATCAGTTACAAGAAAGAGAAGTTGAGATGGAGTGGGTTTTTGAACGTGGGAGGTGGAGCAGTTAGCAAGAAGAAAAACGGATAAAGAGAACCTACCTGCTATGGGGAAAGCTCAACACATACAAACATCAACAACAACATCAACAACTACACATATACTAAATAACAATCAATCGATTAGCTTTTTTCTTTAGTTTTCTTGTATTTTTCAATTTCATTAAAAAGTTCTTGTTATTTTAGACAATCAATAATGGAATTTCTAGTTTTTCAATTCTAGTTCACTGTGAATATTTTCCATTTCCAATGCAACCTCCTCTTTTACTTTCAATTAAGCATTTTCAGTATTAAAATAGTTAATTCTCTATAGTATTTTAAGAACCCTGTGAAATTAGGTCCCTTAGTTTACATTCAATCGTTTGATAGAAGTTAGAGTTTCCTAGGCTGGTGTACCTCACACACCTGGCACGCTCACAAAATCATAGAAAAAGGGCCAGAGGCAAATAAATTTTGGCACGCTCGGTAGGACACTGCTGAAAATACTGAAACCTAGAAGTGTTTTTAGAAAAGAAGTTGCCAAGTCTTAAGACCCGGAGTTAGCCGTTGTGACAGTAGGGCTAGAGAAAAATGTTCCTCACCTTGTGGAATAGTTTGAAAAGAGTGTCGTGTCTCTAGATTCCCAACACAATCTAGAGACGCAAAATAACCCAAGTGAAGGTAGTGGCAATTCACAAGCTTTCATTTCTATGTCTGACATGAAGTTGTTCGCAGAAGAATTGCGTAACCAAGGCTTAAGAATGCAAGAAAGCCAATAAAAGCTTTTTGATGCAATGAACAACATCATTGAAATGATGGGACGTCAACTGACTGCTCAGAGTCACCAAGGCCCCAACTCTCTAATGTAAGAGGCCACTCCTAGGCCTCCTATGAAACAAAACCTAGGAGAACCTAAAGGTCAGTCTATTCAAGAAACTGGAGATTCAAGTCGCCCTCTAACGGTTCTAGAGAAATACTTCCCACCACACAAAAGAAAAGAAAAATTGATTCTGTTAAGGGAAGTCCTAATGGGCCAGTGCCTCCTTATCAATTTAATAGTTTTACTAACCTAGTTTCTCATCCTGGAGTGTATGATGCAGGAGTGCCTTATCCTATAGGAGGCTCGAAGGGTATGGTTCTTGGAGGTTCCAGGGGAAACCAAATGGGGAACCCATCATTCCAGCCATATGTTCCCAGGAATCAAACCTCAGTAGATGTGGATACTGTGAGAGAATTGGTTTAAGAGTTATATGGTCCTAGTCTTAGACAGATAGGTAGACCTGAGTTCCACAAGCTGTATCTAGATGCTATTGACAGAGATAATCCATATCCAGAGGATACAGAGTACCTGAGTTCACAGTATTTTCTGGAGAAGAAAGGCAGTCTATCTTGAAGCATGTTGCTAAGTTCACCATACAATGCGGTGAATTAGCAAATTATGAGAATTTCTTCAATTTCAAATTGAGATTATTCCCTAATTCACTAATTGGTTTTGCTTTTACTTGGTGTGCAACTTTACCAAAGAACTCTGTGTTTACATGGCAGGAAATGGAAAGAGCATTTCACACTCAATTTTTTAGGATGGAACCTGAAGTTTGTGTAGTAGAACTGTCAAGAATAACACAGAGACCTGGGGAGAATACAGATTCCTTCATTGCTCGGTTCAAAAAGATGAGAAACCATTGTAAGATATTCTTGCCAGAGACTGAGTATATGAAGATGGCACAGAGAGGCTTGGACATCGAACTCATGAAGAAATTCCAAGGAATAGAGTTCAGGGACTTCTATGAACTGTCTGCAAAGGTAGTCGAATATGAGGAACTTCTTAGAGAGGAAAACCATAAAAGAAAGGCTGCTATGGGGACTTATTATCAAGAGGTTCACAACCATAAGGTTGCTGTAGCAGATCTCACTACTCAGGGTTCCTGTGTCTGCCTCATGCTTGTAAGGAAGACACCTGACCTATGGAAGAAAGCTCACGCCACAAATGTCCAACCACAGTACACTTTTGAGGTTTCTAAAACAGAACAAATTTTTGACTTCTTGGTGAAAAAGAAATTTATTACCTTTCCTGAGAACTACAAATCTCCAATAAAAGAAGAACTGAAGGGCAGAGAGTACTGTAAGTACCATGATTCCCATAATCATTCAACTAATAACTGTTGGGCTTTTAGAAATATGGTACAAGACAAGATTAATAAGGGAGTTCTAAAGTTCCTTGAGAAGAAGGAAACCATGTTGGTGGATGAGGACCCTTTTCCACCAGTGGCCACTGTCAACATAACAACCTTTGATCTGCGTTCTCTTATCAATCATAAAAGGAGAATGAGGGAGGAGATGAAGAGGAAAAGAAAGCCACTATTAAAGAATGTATGGGTTAGAAAGTCAGAAGTTCCAGATAGAGCAGAGGGTTCCTCAAACCAATAGGGTTCTAGTAGATTTCAAGCGGTTCTAAAGCAGCATTTTCAAAGAAACTCTCCCAAATTTATGGTTCCTCCAAAAGTTGCTCCAGGGAACCAATGGCACAGAGTTCAACATATGAAGTTTCCTCAGTCTCTCAGAAAGATGAAAAAAAGGAGACTTCAAAGGCAAAGAGCTTTAGAGAGGAGAATGGAAGAATTGAAGCTTTCTCCACAGAAGTCTAAGTTCAGAAGAAAGGCAACTGAGGATGAAGATGTGGAGGAGGAAGAAAAGCATATAACAGATGCAATGGATGAGATTGAGTCTGTTGCAAGCTCTAAAGAAACAGTTTCTGTAAAAATAACAAGTTTTCTGGTTGGTAGTATTTCTATAACTTTGAACTGTGCTACTGCCTCTGTTATTTTACCTCCTATTTTTAGGGCTAATGAAGCAGAAGATGACGAGATAGAGATTTAATGAGAAGTCCCTCTACCTAAAGAAACTTTGAAAAAAAAATGTAACAGAGAATGATGCTCTAGGCAGAGTCACCATCCAGGCTTCAAAAGGCAGTGGACCAAAAAGGGTGATACTTGAGAAACCCTCAATAGAAATGATAAGGCATATCAGGCCTCTCTATATCAAAGCTCATTTAAATGGAAAGCCAATTTCTTGAGTGCTTATTGATGATGGGTCTGCAGTAAATGTGATTTCTTCTAGAATGTTGGCTATGTTAGGAAGGATTGAGGAGGATCTCATCCCCACAGATGTCATTGTATCTGCCTTCATCGGAAAGGTAACTAAGGTTCTTGGTGTACTACTAATGGAAATTACTGTAGGAAGTAAGACATTTCTTACTGCTTTCTTTATTGTGAATTCCTCTACTAGTTATAATGTTCTATTAGGAAAGGACTGGATACATGCCAATGGTTGTGTCCCTTCCTCCCTTTACTAGTTTCTGTTATTTTGGAAAGGTGATGATGTAGAAGTTGTTTAGGTTGATCCACATCCTTTTAGTACTCATTCAGATGCAGTGGAGGCAAGATACTATGATGTAGAGTTTGGACCTATCCAGTTTCTAGGAAGGAATAAAAATGGAGAACCAAAGTCTATCTTCATGTCAGAAAGTGAGGATGTCCAAAAATAGGTTAAAGCACTTGTTAATCCAACTGCTATCATGCCTTATAGGCCGATGGCATATGAGCCCATTATTGAGCTCTTAGATGATTGAGTACAACCAAGAACAGTTGGCGGTAGCTGCAGTCGCCATTTTTAGAGCTCAGGTGCAACAATTGTATGATAGAATCGAGATGGAGAATTTGGAAGTGAATGGTGCTGAGGTTGTTTTTGAAGAAGATCTTGAAGAATTAAAAGATCAAGAAGAAATACAAATAAAAGATTTAAGGGAAGCTCCACCAAAATTTGAAGATGCAGTGCCAGAAGTCACAGATCCAATGGAGGAAGTCAATTTAGGTACTCTAGAGGAACCAAGGATAACTTACGTTAGTTCTCTGTTACAGGATGATTTAAAGAGACAGATATTGGAGGTTCTTAGAGAGTTTAAAGACTACTTTGCATGGAGCTGTGAGGAAATGCCTGGCTTATAAAGAACCTTAGTGGAGCATAGACTGCCAATTAAGCCGAAGTTCAAACCTCATCGACAACCACCCAGACGAATGTCAAAGGAAGTAGAACTTAAGGTTAAAGAAGAAAGTGAGAAGCTGCTTAAGGCCAAATTTATAAGGCCTGTAAGGTATGCTCAGTGGTTGGCAAATATTGTTCCTGCTATTAAAAAGAATGGAAAACTACGTGTTTATGTTGATTTCAGGGATCTTAATGCTGCCACTCCAAAGGATGTATACGTGATGCCAATATCAGACATGCTGATAGATGTTGCTGCAGGAAATGAATTTTTGTCATTGGTTAATGGTGTCACTACCCGAACCGCAGGTTCATGACCGGCACTAGGAAATGGGGATACATAAAGTAACCGAATCCCGTAGCAAGCCTTAAAAATTTTTCGCGGAATTAAAACAATACACTATAATAATAAATTATAACAATGCACAATATTAATAGCATAAAACAATATTCTTTAAATATAATATTTAAGAGTCAGGTACAATCAGAATACTGATAATACAAATTTGAAATTTAACTACTACGGTATCTAGAATTTTAGTTACACAGTACACAATTTAAATTGACATACATAATGCAGCCGGTGAAGAACAAACTCGGCGCAAACGAGTAATACTATCAGATAGACTGTGAGGTCCTGAAAAAATTAGTTGAGGGGAATCAAATCTACTGAGTGAATTAATTTTATAAAATGCATGCTGGTTTTAAAAAACCATTTATTAAAACTCTTTTTAAATTAAAATAGAGTAAAATAATTATAATTATTAAAATTATTTACTTTTCTCAATAATATTTATATCGAGTCTCTTTAAAACTTTTTAAATCAATTTAATATGAAATCCTCATATAAAAATATTTAAAATATTTATTTTGGTGAAAAAATATGGTAGAACACCTAAACCATTATTCTAATAGCTTTTCGGCTCTCTTAATCCAAGTGACTGTCGTCCCGAGAGCAATGCATCAACCGAGTTACTGCCACAGTCATTTCACTTATTCCATATGGATGTCCCGAGAGCAATGCATCAACTGAGTTACATCCCTTTTTCATTTCATTTACCGGCACAAGAACAATGCATCAACCAAGCTTTAATAATTTACATATACATCATATACTAAGATATTACCCATGCGCATGTGGTCCTAGTGATACCCAATGGGTAGCATGTTCTACCATTATCTCCAAATCATTTTGAATTATAAATAATTAAATCAAATAAATAAATAAATCATTAATAACGAATAAATAAGCAATTAAATCAATAAATAAATCACATCTAACAATTTTTCTTTTTAACCATGCTTTATTTTAATTGCTAGAAAATTACACTTAAACACACACAACACATATATTATAAAATTAACTCACAGGTTGAGCGTGTCGGATAACGCGTTCTTTGCTGCCCTGGTGCTACATCTCGTGCCCCGGAGTTCTTTAAAATAAATAATATTTATTTAAAATATGGTCGTAGGATAAATAATTAAATTCACGAAATTCTCAAAAATTAATGAAGTCATGAAATGAAGGAATTGACTCGATCTAAGACACAACTCATCTAAAACTAGAATTTCGACATAGGCCGATGTCACGCTTTACGAGATATCTACCAAAAATTTGACAGAGTTTTCCTTGTAAAACAGACAACCATCTACTAAAAGTAGAGTCAAACAGACAACCCTCTACTAAAAGTAGAGTCGATCCTATACAAAAATACTACACAAAATCACGCTCGGGTCGAACTCCCAAACTACACATAATTCCGACCGAGTTCCAAATTCACAAAAATCAATAAAATAATATAATTTTTAATAAATTTTCAAAAATCATAAAATCTCATTTAAATATCACAATTCAAATTATTTCCACAATAAAGCATAAAATATATTTTCTCAAATAAATAGTAAAATTCTAGATTATACTCAAATTGTTGTTAATAAACATATATAATTCAAATCTTACAATTAAATTAACATTTATTGCAAATAATCATTTAAATTACTTAAATACACTATAAAGTTAGCAAATAACTCATTTAGGCTTAAAATAATAAATAAACTTATTATTCATATATTTTTTCAAAAATTACTAATAATTAACTAAAAATAGGAAATAACTCATAAAATTTATTTTTATATTATTTATTACTCAAATACTGTCTAAAACATATTAATTAACAATAATTTCAACTAAAATATAAAATTTACTAATTTTTCCAAAAATTCATTTTTTACATAAACATTAAAAAATTTATAATAAAAATTCTATACATAATTTTAATAATCTTTCTTCATGAAACTTGCTCAAAATAATTAATAAAATTTATTAAAAATATAACTTTCCCGAGCCCGGAATGGTACCGGAATAGTAACTCTGAGCATCGGAATAGTGCAAATTTCAAAAATAATTTCAGAAAAATAAATAAAAATCATCAATGGGTAGCTCATAACCTCAACATCAAATAATCCTAAAGAACCTATACCTAATAAAATCATTATCAAGCTCAAACCAACAATTAAACCTATAAACACATAATTGAGAAATCCAAATTTGAGAGGCTTACCAGAGTTAATTCCTGAAACAAATTAAGGAATCGAGAAGCCCAAAGGATGACGAAGAGAAAGAGCCCAAGTTTTCCGGCTGAGGACGCTGGAAAGTCACCGGCCAAGAGAAGTGAAATCCGGCCAAACCGAGAAGAAACCGACAAAGAAAGGAAGAGAAGGCAGCGGCTGGCTAGACGGCAACGAGGGGAGCAGCGGCGCAACCTGATGGCGATAGCGACGATGGTAAGATGATGGTGGCAGTGGCTGGGTTGGTTTTCGGCGAAGAAAAAAGAAGAAGAAAAAGAAGAAGAAGAAGAAAAAAAAAAGAAAAAAGAAGAAAAAGAAAGAAAGAAAAAATGAAAATTTTTATATTTTGACTTTTTTTAATAATAATAATAATAATAAAATACTAATTTATCACCAAATAATTCAAATTTAATTCTACTAAATAATAATCTCAAATTTATTAAAATATTTATTAACACTCCAAGTTTTAAAATAAACTTTAAAATTTTGAAAATAAATTCAGGTGTTTACAATCTTTCCTCCTTATAAAAATTCGTCCTCGAATTTTAAATATAGAAAGGAGTACAAGATTTTTGCAATTGAAAAAGATAGAGATATGCCACTTGCATCACGGCCTCGGTCTCCCACTTGTAATCTTCCACCGTAGGGTTGCTCCATAGTACTTTCAGCATCGAAATTTCTTTAGTGCGGAGCTATCGCCACTAGGTACTCTTCATATGCCAAATTGTTGCTGAGCTCCACCGTCTGAAGCTGAAGAATGTGCGAAGGATCGGGAACATACTTCCTCAACATCGAGACATGAAACACTGGGTGAATTCGTGATAACTTTGGCGGTAAAACCATGCCACTTCACCAACTCTCGATCGAACCTTGAAGGGTCTAATATATCTGGGAGCTAACTTACCTTTCTTACTGAACCACATCACTCCTTTCATTGGAGACACTCTAAGAAACACCAAATCTCCAATGGAGAATGACACATCCTTCCTCTTAGGGTCTGCATAGCTCTTCTGTCTGCTAAAGGCTATCTTTAACCTCTGCTGAATGATGGGTACCTTCTCAGAAGTTACTTGCACCAATTTCGGTCCTGTCAACTGTCTCTCGCCAATTTTCCAACACAAAGGTGATCTACACTTTCTTCCATACAGTGCTTCATATGGTGCAATTTCAATACTTGCATGATAACTGTTGTTATATGCAAATTCAATCAATGGCAAGTGTATATCCCATTGATAACTAAAATCCATCACACACATCCGAAGCATATCCTCCAAAGTCTGAATGGTCCTCTCAAACTAACCATCAGTTTGAGGATGAAAAGCTGTGCTGAAGTCCAACCATGTACCTAAAGTCTTATATAATTCTTGCCAAAAGATTAAAGTAAAAGTGGCTTCTTTATCAGACATTATACTCACTGGTACTCCATGAAGACAAACAATTCGGTTAACATACAATCTTGCTAACATGTCAGTAGAGTATGTCTTCTTAATTGACAGAAAGTGAGCTGACTTTGTCAATCTGTCAACTATCACCCAGATAGCATCATAACCACTTGATGTACGAGGTAAGCCACCTACAAAATCCATAGCAATCATACCCACTTCCACTCTGGGATGGGCAACTGCTGTAACAATCTTGAAGGTCTCTGATGTTCCAACTTCACCTACTGACAAGTAAGACACTTGGACACAAATTCTGCAATGTCTCTCTTCATCCCATTCCACAAATATGTATCTTTCAAATCATGATACATCTTAGTAGAACCTTGATGAATACTATAAGTAGAAAAATAGGCTTCCTCCATAATCTCATTTCTTAATTCATCCACATCTGGTACACATAGCCTTGTGCCCAAACGCAACGTGCCTTCACTGTCAATTATAAAGTCTCTGGATTGACCTTGTTACACTTCAAATATAATCTTCTGCAACTGAGGATCTCTTCTCTGAGGTGCTTTAACTCTATCCAAGTACACTGATCGTACTTTGAATTGAGCTAAAAGGCATTTCTTCGTTATATTCCACTGCAATCCATGATCAATCAGTTCATGCAACTCCTTAATGATTGGCCTCTTTTCTGTGCTTATGTGTGCAAGACTGCCTGCTGAATTTCTACTTGGTGCGTCAGCTACCACGTTCACTTTACCAAGATGGTAAAAGATAGAGAAATCGTAATCTTTTAGAAGTTCCATCCATCTCTTTTGTCTCAAATTCAAGTCTCTTTACTCAAAGATGTACTTTAAGCTCTTGTGGTCGGTGTATATTTTATAATTTACACCATATAAATAATGCCTCCATATCTTTAAAGCAAACACCACAGCTGCCATTTCCAAATCATGGGTAGGTAGTTCTGCTTGTGCTTCTTTAACTGACGTGAAGCATAAGCAACTACTCTCCCATTCTGCATCAATACATACCCCAGTCCTACTCGAGAAGCATCACAGTACACTGTATACCCTTCATTCCTTGAAGGTAAAGTCAATACTGGAGCTGAAGTCAACAAGTCCTTATGCAACTGGAAGTGCTCTTCGCATTTGTCAGTCCAAACAAACTTGACATTCTTTTGAGTTAGCCTTGTTAAAGCTGCTGCAATCTTGGACAAATCCTTCACAAATCTCCTATAATAGCCTGCTAAACCTAGAAAACTTCTCACTTCGGGGACTGTTGTAGGTCTCGACCATTCTGCAACTGCTTCAATCTTCTTGGGATCCACTTAAAAGCCATCTTTGGATACCACATGGCCTAAGAATGCTACTTGGCCCAACCAAAACTCGCATTTTGAGAACTTAGCATACAATTGATGTTCCCTCAAGGTCTGAAGCACAATTCTCAAGTGCCTTGCATGCTCCTTTTTACTTCTTAAATATACCAAGATATCATCAATAAAGGCAATCATAAATCGGTCCAAGTTTGGCCTAAATACCCAATTCATCAAGTCCATAAAGGCTGTTGGGGCATTAGTCAACCCAAAGGACATCACAAAAAATTCATAATGGCCATATCTCATCCGAAATGCAGTCTTAGATACATCTCCACTTCTAATTCTCAACTGATGATACCCTGACCTCAAGTCAATCTTAGAAAAACACTGAGCTCCTTAAAGCTGGTCAAATAAGTCATCAATCCTTGGGAGAGGATATTTATTCTTGATGGTAAACTTGTTCAACTGTCTGTAGTCGATACAAAGTTGAAGACTACCATCTTTCTTCTTCACAAATAACACCGGTGTACCCCAAGGAGATGTGCTAGGTCTGATAAAACCTTTATCAAGTAGTTCTTGTAACTGCTCATAAAGCTCTTTCAACTCTACAGGTGCCATTCTGTAAGGTGGCATAGAGATAGGATCCGTACCAGGTACCATATTAATACAGAATTTAATCTCTCTGTCTGGTGGCAATCTAGGCAATTCTTCAAAAAATATATCAGGAAACTCGCACACCACTGGCACCTTCTCAACTGCTACTATGTCCACCTTTGTATCTCTAACCACAGTTAAATAGCCTTTACATCCTCTACTAAGCATCTTTCTAACTGTGATTGCAGAAATAAGATTCTGAGGCATTGAACTCTTATCGCCTCTAAATCAAAACTCTTCATCATCAGGGATTCTGAAAATCACTACCTTCTCTCGACAATCCAACATGGCATAATGTCGAGCTAACTAATCCATCCCTAAGATCACATCGAAGTCGATCGCATCCAACAATATCAAGTCTACTAGCAACTCTCTACCTTCTACCAACACGGGACAAGATGGGAAGAATATGTTTATCTCCAACTCGTCACTAAGTGGAGTCGCTACAGATAAGGGAAATAACAATTTAGATGGTTGCCACTCTATCCTCGAAGTAAAGACAAGAAAAACAAAAGAATGTGATGCACCAGGATCAAATAAAACTCTAGCCTCAAAAGAACACATTGAGAGAGTACATGTTACCACCGCATTAGGTGCCTGAGCATCCTGAGGAGTCAAAGTGAACACTCTTGCCTGTCCACGGCCAACCTGCTGAGAACTGGAAGGCTGAGTGAATCCTTTACCACTCGGTCTACCCCCAATCTGCCTCATGAACCTCGGCCCTGCTAGCCCACATACTGAGTCGGCCTTTGCTGAGGGTACATAGGTGCCTGGTAGGGCTGCTGCACCTGCTAAAATGGTTGTGAAACTGAAGAAAAAGATCCATAAGCAAAAGAAGACTAATATCCAGTGTTAGGACAAGCTCTAGCAAGATGTCCAATCTGCCCACACCTGAAGTAGGCTCTAGTCAGCAAATGGTATGGACCCTGATGTACTTGGCCATAAGTAGGGCATGCACTGGGCCCCGAGCCTGAAGTACCATACCCAAAGCTCTGACTGCTGGCTCCAGGTCTGAATCTCAGAGGTCGACTACTTTGTCTGTTGTGTCTACTAGTCCTATACACCCGATTAATTCGATAACCATGCTATGAAGTGCCCATAGTTTGAATGCCAACACTGCCCATCTGAAACATAGGCTGTTGAATCCCCTGTGTCATCACTACTCTATTCCTATTGCTCGCATAAGGGTTAAAAATAGTGCCATGCATAATGTGGCGCCTCTCAAGCTATCGAGCCTTCTCAATCACACTGTCCAATGTCCGGTTTGTAGTCTGGATAATGCTGTAGGCTGTACCTAAACCCATCACATATAACTCTACAGCTCTCCTGTCATCCTGCATCATATCTAGTGCATGACGACCCAATCTGAGGAACTCATGGGTGTAGTCTGCAACTGACTTATCACCCTTACTTATGTGTAGTAGCTGCCATCTGTAGTTATCCCTCATAGATACTGGACAAAAGTACCTTAGAAACTATTCCTTAAATTCCAACTAGGTCATCGTAGTAATACGGGGCTGAATGGACTACATGAACCAGTCCTGAGCTGCGGCCTGAACAGATAACTCTACAACTATAATCCATTGATAATCCGAGTAACCTGTCCAAGTTCTGGCCTCGATGGTGTTAAGAAAATCCAATGCATCTCTTGTGCCATCAAAAGAAACTCTTCCCACTCAAGAATACAGTAATGCTGCATCAGCATCGGACATCCCCTGATTCCTCTGTTGAAGCATCTATTGAACTAAAGGCATGGCTTAATTCAAAGTTGCCAAGCCTTGGTTAATGCCTGCCATTCCAGCTACAAAAGCTGTAGGATCAACCTCAAGAACTCCTTGTTCTTGCATCTGAGCTGCTTCTGCTCTATGTCTACCTCTACCCCTTCCTCTACGTTGAGGAGCAGGGGGAGGAACCTCATCCTGTGCAGACTGCTCATCATCATCATACAATGCCTCGGTAGCAGGAGCATTTTGTGCTCTCCTTCTTAGTCTAAAAAGACAAAACTAAACGAAATTCAAAACATAACAAGGGACAGACACAAACACGGAAGCCTATGAGCAACGAGGACAACAATTGACATTTATCAGCCTAATTACCACAGTAGTTCAAGAAAAACATTACTCAAAAATTATTAAAGCCAAAAATAAAACATGGGCTCTGATACCAACTTTGTCACGACCCAAACCGAAGGTTCGTGACCGACTGGGATACATAAAGTAACTGAATCCCGTAGAAAACCTTAAAAAAATTTTGCGGAATTAAAAAATACACTATAACAATAAATTATAACAATGCACAATATTAATAGCATAAAATGGTTTTCTTTAAATACAATATTTAAGAGTCAAGTACAATCAGAATACTGATAATACAAATTTGAAATTTAACTACTGCGGTGTGTAGAATTTTAGTTACACAGTACACAATTTAAATTGACATACATAATGCAGCCGGTGAAGAACGAACTCGACGCAAATGAGGAATACTATCAGATAGGTTGTGAGGTCCCGAAAAAATTAAATTGAGGGGAATCAGACCTCACTGAGTGAATCAATTTTATAAAATGCATGCTGGTTTTAAAAAAGCATTTATTAAAACTCTTTTTAAATTAAAATAGAGTAAAATAATTATAATTATTGAAATCATTTACTTTTCTCGATAATATTTATATCGAGTCTCTTTAAAACTTTTTAAATCAATTTAATATAAAATCCTCGTATAAAAATATTTATTTTGGTGGAAAAATCTGGTAGAACACCTAAACCATTATTCTAATAGCTTTTCGGCTCTCTTAATCCAAGTGACTGTCGTCCCGAGAGCAATGCATCAACCGAGTTACTGCCACAATCATTTCACTTATTCCATATGGATATCCCGTGAGCAATGCATCAATCGCGTTACATCCCTTTTTCATTTCATTTACTGGCCCGAGAGCAATGCATCAATCGAGCTCTAACCATTTACATATATATCATATACTAAGATATTATCCGTGCGCATGTGTTCCTAGTGATACCCACTGGGTAGCACGTTCTACCATTATCTCCAAATCAATTTGAATTATAAATAATTAAATCAAATAAATAAATAAATCATTAATAATGAATAAATAAGCAATTAAATCAATAAATAAATCATATCTAACAATTTTTCTTTTTAAACATGCTTTATTTTAATTGCTAGAAAATTACACTTAAACACACACAACACACATCTTATAAAATTAACTCACAGGTTGAACGTGCTGGGCGACGCGTTCTCTGCTGCCCTGGTGCTACAGCTCGTGCCCCGGAGTTCTCTAAAGTAAATAATATTTATTTAAAATATGCTCGTAGGATAAATAATTAAATTCATGAAATTCTCAAAAATTAATGAAGTCATGAAATAAAGGAATTGACTCGATCTAAGACACAACTCATCTAAAACTAGAATTTAAACATAGGCCTATGTCACGCTATACGAGAAATCTACCGAAAATTCGATAGAGTCTCCCTTGTAAAACGGACAACCCTCTACTAAAAGTAGAGTCGATCTTGCACGAAAACACACTTCAAAAATACTACACAAATACACGCTCGGGTCGGACTTCCAAACTACACATAATTCTGACCGAGTTCCTAATTCACAAAAATCAATAAAATAATTAATAAATTTTCAAAAACCATAAAATCTCATTTAAATACCACAATTCAAATTATTTCCACAATAAAGCATAAAATATATTTATTCTCAAATAAATAGTAAAATTTTAGATTATACTCAAATTTTCGTTAATAAACATATCTAATTCAAATCTTACAATTAAATTAACATTTATTGCAAATAATCATTTAAATTAATTAAATACATTATAAAGTTAGCAAATAACTCATTTAGGCTTAAAATAATAAATAAACTTATGATTCATATATTTTTCTGAAAATTACTAATAATTAACTAAAAATAGAAAATAATTCATAAAATTTATTTTTATACTATTTATTACTCAAATACTATCTAAAACATATTAATTAACAATAATTTCAACTAAAATATAAAATTTACTAATTTTTCCAAAAATTCATTTTTTACATGAACATTAAAAAATTTATAATAAAAATTCTATACATAATTTTAATAAACTTTCTTCACGAAACTTGCTCAAAATAATTAATAGAATTTATTAAAAATATAAATTTCCCAAGCCCAAAACGGTACCGGAAAAGTAACTCCGAACATCAAAATAGTGCAAATTTCAAAAATAATTTCAGAAAAACAAATAAAAATCATCAATGGGTAGCTCATAACCTCAACATCAAATAATCCTAAAGCACCTATACCTAATAAAATCATTATCAAGCTCAAACCAACAATTAAACCTATAAACATATAATTGAAAAATCCAAATTTGAGAGGCTTACCAGAGTTAATTCCTTAAACAAATTAAGGAATTGAGAAGCCCTGAGGATGAGGAAGAGAAAGATCCCAAGTTTGCCGGCTGATGAAGTCGGAAAGTCACCAGCTAAGAGAAGCGAAATCCAGCCAAACCGAGAAGAAATCGGTGGAGAAAGAAAGAGAAGGCGGCGGCAGGCTGGACGGCGACAAGGGGGGCAATGGTGGGACCTGATGGCGATGGTGACAGTGACGAGACGATGGTGGCAGTGGCTGGGTTGGTTTCCGACGAAGAAAGAAGAAGAAGAAGAAGAAGAAGGAAAAAAAAAGGGAAGAAAAAGAAAGAAAGAAAAAACGAAAATTTTTATATTTTGACTTTTTTTTAATAATAATAATAATAATAAAATATTAATTTATCACCAAATAATTCAACTTTAATTCTACTAAATAATAATCTAAAATTTATTAAAATATTTATTAAC
Organism: Mallotus repandus; assembly: GCA_949671775.1. Classification (NCBI taxonomy): domain Eukaryota; kingdom Viridiplantae; phylum Streptophyta; class Magnoliopsida; order Malpighiales; family Euphorbiaceae; genus Mallotus; species Mallotus repandus. Next base: position 26,358 of record CATIWM010074359.1, read on the forward strand.
ACTGCAAGTTTCAAAATATATTTTAAAATTTTAAAAATAAATTCGGGTGTTTACATATGGTTTCTCTGGTTATAACCAGATTATGATAGATGAGGAAGATGTGCATAAAATAGCTTTTAGGTGCCCAAGAGTTGTGGGGACTTTTGAATGGCTCGTGATGCCCTTTGGCCTTAAAAATGCTAGAGCCACCTATCATAGAGCAATGAACGCTATATTTCATAACATGATAGGGCATCATGTGGAGGCTTATATAGATGACATCATCATCAAATAAAAGAAATCTATGGATCATGTGGAGCACCTAAGGAAGACTTTTCAGAGAATGAGAACTCACTATTTAAAACTTAACCCACTAAAGTGTGCTTTTAGTGTGCAAGCAGGAAACTTTTTGGGTTTTCTTGTACACAGGAGAGGTGTAGAGATTTACAAAAATAAAGCTAAAGCAGTGATGGAGGCTAAGCCACCCAGCAACAAAAAGGAGCTTCAAAGATTCCTTGGGCAAGTAAATTATCTAAGGCGATTCATTTCAAATTTAGCAGGAAAAACAAGGAAGTTCCCTGAACTATTGAAGTTAAAAGATAAAAAAAAGGAGTTCCAATGGCAGGAGAATCATCAAAAGGCATTAGACAAAATCAAAGAGTACCTTTCAAAACCTCCTGTGTTGATGCCTCCTAGAAAAAGTTATCCTTTTAAATTTATATCTTGGCCGCTTATGAATCTATAGGGTGTTTGTTAGCACAAAATAATTTAGCAGGATATGAGCAGGCCATATATTATTTAAGTAGAACCTTAACTCCAGCAGATATTAAATATTCTCCAATAGAGAAATTGTGTTTGGCATTATACTTTGCATGTTCTAAATTGAGACACTATATGATTCAAGAAAGGTTTATGTAGTATCGCAAACAGACTTGATTAAGTTCATATTGAATATACTATTTATCTCAGGGAGAATTGGAAAATGGTTTTTAGCTCTTGCAGAGTTTACATTGATTTACTTTCTTCAGAATTTTGTGAAAAGACAGGCATTGGCGGATTTCTTAGCAGATCATCCATCCTTAGAAATCAAGAAAGAGGAGGAGGTAGATCTTCAAGTCTACAGTATGGAGACCTAACCCTAGGTATTGAAGTTTGATGGGTCTAGCACTGAGAGATCTGCTGGAGTAGGCATTGTAATTATTTCTCCATTTGGGGTAAAAACTACTCTATCATTTAATTTAGATTTTGAGTGTATTAACAATCAAGCAGAGTTTGAAGCTCTTGTGATTGGTTTGGAGTATCTACAAAAGTTAAGAGCAGGAAACATATTGATCATGGAAGATTCACAATTAGTTTTAAAGCAACCGTCTGGAGAATTCAAGTGCACTAATGTCTCTTTAGCTTTTTACTACATTGTTGCAATTCAACTGCTAGAGGAATTTAAAGAAGTGTCATTCCTACATGTGCCCAGAGAAAATAATTGGGAGGCTGATGAGTCAGCTCAGATTGCTTCGGGCTTGAAATTTTCTAATGAGCTTACTCATAAACTGATTTTAGTACAAAAGAGACATCATCCTTTCATTAAAGAAAGGGGAATTCTTACTAATACTTTTTCTATGGATGTTAATCTTACAGGAGATTGGAGAACAGAGATGGAAAGATACTTGAGTTCCCCAGGAAAGAAGGTTCCCTATTCTCTTAAAGTGAAAGCTCTTAATTATGTACTGCTGGAGGGAGATCTTTATAGGAAGGGCTATGATGGTTTGTTACTTAGATATGTGGGATTTCCAGATGCCATGGAGATCATAAAGTAAGTTCATGAAGGGGTCTGCGGTGCTTACCAATCAAGAGTTAAAATGAGATGGTTGATAAGGAGACACGACTACTATTGGTCGTCAATCCTTAAAGACTGCATTCAGTACTCCAAAGGGTGCCAACAATGTTAAAGACATGGAATAATACAAAAGGTTCCTGTAGATGATCTTTACTCTATAGTCAGACTTTGGCCTTTTTGGAGTTGGGCTATCGACTTGATAGGTAAGATTTATCCTTGTTCTTCTAAAAGGCACTGTTTTATTCTTGTTGCTACTGATTATTTTTCTAAGTGGGTGGAAGCAGTTCCCTTGAAAAAAGTAGAACAAAAGGATGTTATCCAGTTCATCAAAGAACATTTGATTCACAAATTTGGCATTCCTCAATCTATTACAACGGATCAGGGCACTATATTTACAAGAGATGAAATGTAAGAGTTTGCAGCTGATTATAGGATCAAACTGGTTCGCTCCTCACCGCACTACCCTCAAGCTAATGGTCAGGCTGAGGCATCCAATAAAGTGCTGATTGGGATCTTAGATAAAATAATGGAAGAGAACCCTAGAGATTGGCATCATTTGCTGTCAGAGACTCTTTGGGCTTACAGAACTTCAAAAAGAAATGCTACTGGTGTGAGTCCTTATTCTTTAGTTTATGGTCATGATGTTGTTCTTCCAATGGAAGTGGTAGTTCCTTCACTTAGAGTAGCAAAGCAGAATGGTTGAATACCTGAGGAGTATAATGAGGCTATGATCATGGAACTAGAGAACATTGATGAGGAGAGAGTGCAAGCACTTAACAATCTTGTTGACCTTAGCAATAATCAATCTTGATTTTGATCCTAAAAAACTTGATTTTGAGCATTTAACATGTTTGTTTAAGTGTGTATAAGCTAGGACTATAATGGAAATTAAAATGAAGCTAAGCGTGCTTTCGGGCTAAATCGACCTTCGGGATTCCAGAAAGATTTTGGAAGTCTTAGACTTTTACAATGAGAAAGTTGTCTCCTTAACATTTTAAGTGGACATCACAAGCTTTCCAAATTGATCTTAGTTAAAATCTAAATTCATTTGGGTCTGGAAATCTTCAGTTAAAATCAGCATATGCAGTTTTCATTTCAATATGAGCAGCTGTTAGTATTTTAACAATATCTTGAGCTATAGATGTCCAATTGAAGCTATTCAAAGTGCTATGGAAAGCTAAGACAAAAACCTATAATTTAATGAAGAAAGATAAGGCTGATTCAATCTTCTTCAATGTAAAAAAGTCATGATCCCTACCGGGACCATGCAAGTCCTAACCGGGACCAAAATTGCATCAAATTGAAGAATTCATCCAGAACATATCCCGGGCCAATGTCCCGACCGGGAAAAGTGTGATCCCGATCAAGATTAGGTCACTCATGACTGGGATCAATGCTGTCTTTAAACATAACGGCTATAACGGACACATTTTTTAATATCCCGACCGGGGCCAGTGTTTTTGCAGGCTAAAAGCATAAATTTCATCCAAATGGAGTTTGAATTTATTGGAAACATTATTATTGTTTCCAACAACTATAATTGAATTGCTCAACTATAAATACAACCTCTGAAGATCATTTAGAGGTTAAGAAACTTGTTTTTCATTTATACATTCTCAAGCATTCAATTAAAGCTCAAAATTCTCTTTAATTCATTCTTGTATTTAGTAAACTCTTGTGAGAGTTTGGTGAGTGTCAGAATAAAAATTCTTATTCTTCTATTTTTTGGGTTTAGAAAAAGGGACGTGAGGTTCTATTCTAAAGGAATTAGTTTAAGTGTTTAGCCATTAAAAAACTCTTGGGAATTTAGTTTTAGTGTAAGCCTTCAAAACACTTGTGAATCAGTTTTTGAGTGAGCCTTGAAAACTCAAGTTGTAAGGTTTGAGTTGAGCCTAAAACTCAAGTTGTAAGGTTTGAGTTGAGCCTAAAACTCAAGTTGTAAAAATCAATCTAGGGAAATAGATTATGGTGATTCAAAATCCTAACTTGGGGATAAGTTAGGTGGAGACGTAGGATTGTTGAGAATTCGAACTTCTTAAATACTTGTGTTCATCATTCTTCTTTCTCAATATTCTTTTGCTTTTGTTTATTTATTTTT
>CATIWM010074446.1:0-26351 GCA_949671775.1 Mallotus repandus
GTCCCGTGTTTGGATACAGCTGAAATAAATAGACCATTCCCAACACTTTGTTTGACATTTTCTTTTTCTTGCTTTTGAAGGAGCTGCCAAGCCATGGAACTCTCCATTTGACAATTTGTTTTGGGATTCATTTAATTATTTATTTTTATTTTCTGCCTACACCTGTTGTATTTGTAGGACTACAGCTACACCAATTTTCTTCTCAAACTTTCCGCCTAATTCATTATTCAAGTTTCATTCTCAATTTCTATTATTATTTTCCAAATAATAAGATGAAAGTCGTGATGGGTATTAGAAAATGTTAACCCTGAAATTTCTCTAATACTAATATATAAAAAAAAAAAATGAAAGAAACAAAAGAAACCCAATTGTTGTAGCTTAGCCTTATAGTAAGTAGTATCACATTACATAGATTGCATCAGATACATGTTGCCTGCTAAGATGGAAATAAAAGGCCGGGGAAAATAAACCCACGCCCACCTTCATTTTGACTTTTTTTTGGTTTTTATCCCTATCTATTATGATTTGTCCAAATTCATTTTGCAGTAGTAGTAGCACCACCAATACCATCTCCCCTGATTTGCGTTTCCTTATATCCAATAATACTGTGTAATGTATCTCTCAAAAATATCCCCATTCACAAAACTACAACCAACTTCCAACCCCCTCATTCATTGCTTTTTCTTTTTCTTTCTTTTTCCTCCTCCATCCTTTTATCTTTTCATAAAGGAATTTCTTTTTAATTACAAACAAAAACAAACTACTTGCATAATAAATAAATAATCTTATTTTTCCCCTCCTAATTATATAAATATCCAAATTCATATGCCGTTATATATAAATAGTTTTACTTTTAAAACTAATTACTTCTGTTTGGTTGGTTGGTTAATTAATAGAGTAAAATTAAAAATTGAAATGATAAAATAAAATAAAAAATATTATATAATAACTTATATATAATGATTATAAATTTAATTTTAATCAATGAAACTGTCCATCCATTATAACTTGAAAGAAAGGAAAAGGCCAAAAAAAGGAGCACAAGTGGAAGACACAAGAATAAGAAATAAAGAAGGTAAGAAAACTAGAAAAGAGAGGCAGAGGCGTGTTGGTGTTATCAAGTCAAAAGGCTTTGGTTGCTCTCATTAAGTACAGTAGCACTTTTACTATTAGCAGTAACAACAATCCAATTACAATTTGCTTCTTTATTTTTATTTTATTTTCTTTATTTGCTTCAATTCAATTCACAGCACACCGCCTCTCCCCTCTCTCTTCTTCCCACACATTCATTCACTCATTAATTAAAGTTTCCTGCGCCTCTGCTTTTTTTTTTTTCTAATCTTTCTTTCCTCCAAACGTAAACATACGCATACACATAAAGCAAAAACTAAAATGTTTTGCTCCAGTTCCACCCTTCCATTCCTCTTTCTTTTCATGGCTCTGGCCATGCCTCTGATTCTGCCTGCTGTTTCTTGATTTTTTTTTTGTCTGTACCTCTTTCCTCAATTGTTTGTTTGTACTTTGTATCCCCATAATGGATTTTCTCCAAGATTTATGGGTGATGCTTATCCTTGTCGCCCTCTGCTTTCAAGCTCTTCTCCTCCCTTCTCTCTCTCAGACTTCTTGCCATGACAATGACTTCAAGGCTTTGCAGGATTTCATGAATGCCCTCCAATCCCCTGTTCGTGACTGGCCTTCCTCCAACTCCACCTCCTCCCTACCCAACTGCTGCCTCTGGCCTGGCGTCTCTTGCGACTCTTCTCTCTCTCCTCCTAGAGTTACCGGGCTCCACCTTCCAAATCAGAGGCTCTCTGGCAAACTCCTCGACTCTCTGGCCCACTTGGATCACCTCACCTTCCTCAATTTGTCTCGTAATTTTCTTCAAGACTCTCTTCCTTCATCCTTGTTCCGCTTGCCAAAACTGAAGCTCCTAGACCTTAGCTACAACGACTTCACCGGCTCTATCCCTCCCACCATTGATCTACCCTCTATCACCACTCTCGATATTTCCTCCAACGATCTAAATGGCTCCCTTCCCACCCACATCTGCCGCAACTCTACCCAGCTTAAAGACTTGCGCTTGGCAGTTAACTACTTCTCCAATGATATTGCACCCGGCCTTGGCAACTGCACCTCCTTAGAGCATCTCTGTGTTGGGATGAATGATCTCACCGGTGGTATAACCGAGGATATCTTTCGACTTCACAAGCTCAAGCTGTTGGCCCTTCAAGATAACAAGCTCTCTGGGCAGCTCAGCGCCGGAATTGGCCAGCTCCTCAGCCTCGAAAGATTGGACATTTCCTCCAACACTTTTTCAGGTACCCTACCAGATGTATTTGACAAGTTGCCCAATTTAAAGTATTTCTTAGGCCACTCCAATGGTTTTTCGGGTGAAATTCCCATTTCTTTGGCTAATTCTCCTTCTCTTATATTGCTCAATTTGAGGAATAATTCCTTGGATGGTAACATTGATCGTCTTAATTGTTCTGCCATGTCTAGCTTAGCCTCTCTTGATTTAGGTTCCAACAGGTTTAAAGGCCATTTGCCTGACAATCTTCCGTCTTGCAAGAATTTAAAGAATATTAATCTTGCCCGGAACCAATTTACTGGCCAAATTCCTGAAAGCTTCAAAAATTTTCAGAGCCTCTCTTACCTTTCCCTATCCAATTCCAGCCTCCAAAATCTTTCCTCAGCGCTGCAAATCCTGCAGCATTGCAACAACTTAACTACTTTGGTCTTCACCTTAAACTTTCGTGGTGAAGAATTGCCTGCATCACCTATTCTCCAATTTAATAACTTGAAGGTACTTGTCATTGCAAGCTGTAGACTCACAGGATCAGTACCTCTGTGGCTGAGGAGTAGCACCAATTTGCAGTTGTTAGATTTGTCATGGAACCATTTGAATGGAACTATTCCACCCTGGTTTGGTGATTTTCGCGATCTTTTTTATTTGGACTTATCAAATAACTCTTTTGTTGGAGAGATTCCAAAAAGCTTGACTCAATTGCCAAGCCTCATCAGCAGGGATATCTCATTGGTTGAGCCTTTTCCTGATTTCCCTTTCTTCATGAAAAGGAATGAAAGTACAAGGGGTTTGCAGTATAATCAAGTTTTGAGCTTTCCACCAACATTGGACCTCAGCCATAACAATCTTACTGGACTAGTCTGGCCAGAGTTTTGGAATCTGAAAAAGCTCCATGTTTTGGACTTGAAATTTAATCATTTGTCTGGATCAATACCAAGTGAATTATCAGGGATGACTAGCTTGGAGACGTTGGATTTGTCACATAATAATCTTTCAGGTGTCATACCTTGGTCCTTGGTGAATCTCAGCTTTATGTCCAAGTTTAGTGTTGCCTACAATGATCTCTCTGGTAAGATTCCTGTCGGTGGTCAATTTCTGACCTTTCCGAACTCAAGCTTCGAAGGTAATGCTCTTTGCGGCGACCATGGCACTCCCCCTTGTGCAAACAGCGACCATCCGGTTGAAGCACCCATGAGATCAAAAAGAAACAGAGATATTATTATTGGAATGGTTGTTGGGATTTTTCTTGGGACATCTTTTCTTCTTGTCCTAATGTTCATGATTGTGTTGCGGGCACATAGGCGAAGAGAGGTTGATCCTGAAAAAGAGGGGGCAGAGAGTAATGATAATGATTTGGAAGAACTTGGACCAAAGCTGGTGGTTCTCTTCCAAAATAAGGAAAATAATAAAGAGTTCACTCTAGATGACCTTATGAAATATACCAACAATTTTGATCAAGCAAATATCATTGGTTGTGGGGGTTTTGGCCTAGTTTACAGAGCCACCCTTCCTGACGGTAAGAAAGTTGCAATTAAAAGGCTATCTGGTGATTGTGGTCAAATGGAGAGGGAATTCCAGGCAGAAGTTGAAACTCTTTCAAGAGCTCAGCACCCAAATCTTGTCCATCTTCAAGGGTATTGCATGTCCAAAAATGACAGGCTTTTAATATACTCTTACATGGAGAAGGGCAGCTTAGATTATTGGTTACATGAAAAAATTGATGGTCCCTCGTTACTTGATTGGAGTACCAGGCTGCAAATTGCTCAGGGGGCTGCAAGGGGCCTTGCGTATCTGCACCAGTCATGCGAGCCCCATATCCTTCACCGGGATATAAAGTCAAGCAACATCCTTTTGAATGAGAATTTTGAAGCACATTTAGCAGATTTTGGTCTTGCAAGGCTCATACTACCTTATGATACCCATGTGACGACTGACCTTGTTGGTACCTTAGGTTATATCCCTCCTGAGTACGGCCAGGCCTCAGTTGCGACCTACAAAGGGGATGTGTATAGTTTCGGAGTTGTTCTGTTAGAGCTTCTTACGGGGAAAAGGCCCATGGATATGTGCAAGCCGAAAGGATCACGGGATTTGATCTCATGGGCGATTCAGATGAAGAAAGAGAAGAGAGAAAGGGAGGTATTTGATCCATTCATTTACGACAAGCAGAGTGACAAGCAATTACTAGGGGTTTTTGATATTGCTTGCCTTTGCTTAAGTGAATTCCCAAAGGTGAGGCCCTCAACAATGCAGCTGGTTTCTTGGCTCGACAACATTGATAACACAAGCTAGATTCTGCTAAATCCCATTGTAAATATAACTTCCATACTTTTGGTTCTTGAAGTTCGCTGCCGTGTAGGATGTAGAGAAAAAAGGTCTAACCAAAATCAAGGAAGCAGGTTATATTGAATGTTGTAAGTTGCTATAGTGACATTGTTTATTTCTTCCATTGGAGGCAAATTGTTACACTCGGCCATGTACAAAATAAAAGAAAAAAAAGATCTTGTTTTTTTTTTCTTTTTGAAATCTATGCAATTGGTAGTTCCGCTCCTAATCCTATATAGAAGGATAAACTGATCATGTCTGCAAATTTTCACGTATAGTTTCTTTCCTTTTTTCCTAAATGATGAAATTATTTGCCTGAGATTTTAGCAGGCAGTTGCATTTGCATATAGGGATACTGCGAACTCCACATGAGAGAAACGTCTGTGTATGATATTGGTAATAAATTGATTCCAAAGTTATGGCTAGCTTGTAACGGTACAATTGAATTGAAGAAGACAGTAACACCTTAAAGTAAGTGAGTTGACACGTTTTAATCTATCTGTCTCATCTGCATCAGCATCACTACTAGTTTGAGAATTGTGTTCCAAAATTCTGGGAACTGCGTGTTTTCATACTATTAGTATTATTGAGCCCTGCTACTGCTACGATTTGTGTGCATTATGCCCAATGCTCTTGTCCCTTTGTTACTTAAGCTTTTGACTTTTGGCGGATTAACATGGAAAGTCTGGCTGTTAATACCTTAATTCAGAAAGAGATTTTTCTTCTTTTTCACAAAGAAAAAATTAAAAGTTTTGATGAAAGCTCAGCTGCCCTAATAAATATTATCGGATTGTTTTCATATATAATGTATGAAAGTAATCTTGTGGAAGATGTTCAAGATATTAAGAGTCGTGAATTCAATTTTTAATACCATAAGTATTGGAACTTCCTATATTGTTCAAAAAGAAAAAAAAAATAATTTGGTGTTTTTTATATATTGGTGTATCATTTATATAATTATAATATATCCATATTGGTAAATTTTATTTTATTTAGTTACTATATATATATATAGAGAGAGAGAGAGTGAGAGGTACAAAAGTCAAAGTGAGAGCCTATTTATTGATTTATTTATCAATCTTTTGCAACCGAACCACTTAAAGAAATTGCATTAGGAATGTAATTTCAAAGTTGAAGCTAAGAGAGAATAGTAAAAATTGGGTAGGTGAAGGTAGGGATGCACACATCATGAATTTTTTGACCAGCCTTATATTATCATTGTTCAGTTTCACATTCACATTTACCATGGTTAATAGTTATGGTTTCTCCCTTACGCTATGCTATGCGTGTGATAAGGATGGTTATGTCTTTTTTTTACTTTCCACTTTAGCTTCAAATTCAACTCTCTGTGCTAAAAATTCATTGGCAATGTCAGACAGTGTAGTATTCAATGTAAACCCAAGACAAGCAGTAGCTAAGGCATTGGATATATAACAAGTTTGAGGTCAATAACACTGACAAAATATAGATTTGTGAGATGCACAAAATTCTTGGTCAAGAGGTGTGCTATTGCCCCATTGCCCTATTTGATTTATGTATCTATATTTCATACAAATAATAGAATGCAATTAAAAAAAGAAAGAAAGTGGCTGGTCAGCTCCGGCAAGTGAATGCCGTGGATCATATTTTACTTGTGGGTAGGGTACGCATGTGAACGTTTTTCTGTAGTCTTTACTGTTGAATTAATGATCCGCTCGGTCAACATCTCCAACTGGTTAGGCAGCCCATATAACAACAAATCTCAACCAAAAAAGTCAACAAATGCCTACATTATTTTAATTTAATTATACAGCTAATTAGGATGATACTTCAGTAAATTTCACGGAATCTCACTCACTTAAAGGTGAATATTATTAATATTTTCATTCAAATATATATATATATTATAGCAGAATATTCCAGTAAAAATACCATCTATCCATGTAAACAAAATTACAGAGAGCAAGTAGTATTGCAACTTGCTTGCTATAAAATTTGAATAAATAAATTCAATTTCAAGTAGTTTCTAGATGTGGTTCACAAAATTGTTTGACCCAATTAAAACCACCAAATGCATTGCAATTTGCATCACCAACTTAATCACTTTTTAATTGTTTTATATGTATATGATTTCACGCATTTTTTCTTATAGTATTTTTTACGGCAGTTGAAGATTTAGTAGTTTGACAAAAATTTCTTTTATATTATTATTATTATTTAATAACAGTGTTAGAACCTTTCAAAAAAAATAAGTGTTTGAATTTTCAGGATTAAAGTTTGGTGTAGCAAAAAAAAAGAAAAAAAATTCAGTGGTGGGGGTTGTGATTAGGAATTTAGAGCTACTTGAGCACTTGTTTACTTTAGTCCTGACATAGGCCCACAATCTCATGATGTTCAACAATAAATATATAAATAAATAAAGAACGTTGATTGAAGCTCAAGCTTTCAGAAATTGCATTCCAAAGGCAAAAATCCCACAGACAAAGCATGCTCACCTCTACTAATGTCTATGTGTAGTCATCACATCACATGTTCTTTTCATGTGGCAAACTCACCTTCACAATTTCCCAACAACTGCCTGATGCCCCTCCTCCACTCACTGCATCAATTATTTCCTCAACACTCCTATTCCTACTATAATTTTATTGACATTTCAGGTTCCATCAAAACCATACAACTTCAAACTTCAAACCAAATGCATCATTCCCATGAACACCCCATTTCCTGCTGAGACCATCTGCTATGGACATAGGAGGAAGGATGGCCAATTGCATTTGGTGTTCTACCAATATAATTAACTCAAGTTCAGATGGGAATTTTTCTGCATCACACATTTGAATTCAACATCCACACAGTCAAGGTCATTAATGGACCCTTTAATGACATAATGAAAAAAGAACTGTTTGATGACTACAGCTTTGGAAGAGTAATCAATCAAAGTCCTATTGCAAACACACCATTGCTATTACTACTCCAATTGATGACATCATATGACAAATCCAAGATACATCAACAGAAAACTAAAGCTAGCGATCAAACAAAAAAGTTTCAATAATTCTTGCTGTCTCTCTATTTGGCAAAAATATAAAATATATTTTTCATCCATTTCCTGCAAATAGCAGTGATCAGCCAGTGTGTTGCCAATTTTTTTATAGGTGTGTCTACGTTTGTGCCTTTTCCACTCAAAGAAGAAACATAAAGTAGTGGCTGCAAAAGCCGCACTAATAAATTTTGGTTAGAGTCCACTGCAGCAGATAGTTCATGCATCGATAAGTGCAGTGTCCACTGCAGAAACGTGTGAGTTTCGCATCTGAATCAAAAGCACATTTATCTTAATATATATATTTATTTTTTTAAAACAAAAAATGTTCAAAGTGCAACAGAAGCAAAGAAGCACAAGGCAGCTTCTTCATCTTCTTTTCCATTTGGGAAGCTTAGATGGTTCAATGGGTGGGATTTAGCTTAAGCAATAACAAGGACCGTTTTCTACAATAAACATACTGAAACAGTAAATCTGGAATGATTACAGCCTCTAATATTACCATTATGAAACAGTCAACATGTACTTGCTATTATGGTTTTATGACCAAAAAATACCTTCCTTTGAAAGGTTCACTATGAGTTCATCAACTCTTGACTATGGATCTGAGCATACCATTACAGAAAAATGATTCACTCCAATTAATGATAATGTGCCTTTTGATTTCCTATTCAGCATCCACAAAATCTAAATCTTACAAACAATGGCCAATTATAACAATCATGGCATCTTTTAATATGTATGGTGCACAATACGTAAAGCAACTACTCGTATTGTATATATATATATATATATCAAGCATTGGATTCCACATCATCTTCCATCTCACGCACTGCTTGAAGGGGACCACTACCAAACGTGAAGCCACTGTCTGCGAGATTATTTAAAGGACCATTTCCAAATAAACATACCTGGGGTTCAATCTGGTTTAAGCGATTCCATTCCTCATCTGATAGAGACCAACTGAAAATATCTATGTTTTTTCTTATTCGATCAGGCTTAAGGCTACAAGGTAGGACACTGGTTCCCCTTTGCAGTCCCCACCGCAAAATAACCTACAACAAATACATTGCTTTTAATTCTTTACTGGAGCACAAAATCACCTGCTCAAACGAAAGGAGGCATGTCAATACTGCTGAGTACTTAGGTTCATATGTATTGTCTTCCTCGTTCTTAGAAGAGAAAGCCCCTCAGCAGTAAGTTGCAGTTTGTAGTGACGAGACTGTTACATTGCTGATCTTTATGTTTCATATTGCTAAACATGACTAACATACGGACAATTTGTCTGTAAACATACACACAGGATTATCTATTTTTTTCTGAAATACAAATGATATGGATTAGCCCTTTTCTTTTTCAATTTCTAGAATTAGAATCCTACAATTGCTTTATGACAAAACCTATGAAGTGAGAAGGAATTTCTTTCAATTTATAAGCGAACTTTTCTCAGAAAACTTCCGAAGAATTCTGAACATGTAGAAGAATCTTCAAGTGAAGAGTGGACAACAGAAAAAGACAATTGCAGAAACATATTGAATGGGAAAAATAGGAAAAACGATTGATGAAAAAAATTAATGTCAAATAAGATGGTAAAAAAATGTAATAATTTAATAATCACTGAGAAAAATTGCACTTCTAACATATCAATGTACAATACAACCAAAAAACAGCAAACAAACAAAGAAGCAAAACTTTATGCATAGAACATCCTTGCCAAAGAGAAATCATGATCAAATGATGATCCAATAATTAATTAATTTATATATCATGTTAAGCTGCAAATATTTTTGGTTTCACTTTTCATGTTATTCTATTTTACCTTAACAATTTCTCTAAGGGCCAGACTGCATATAGTTTAAATATAAATCATACAAAAATATATCGACAGCCATTTGCATGTTAAAATAACATGAAATTATGTGAAGAACATGGAAGCAATTCATTGATTTGTGAAAACATCTTTATTTTAATAAAATATGCTTATTTCATTCCTTGAATGCATGATGTATACAATTTGAAACTTACTGTCAAGTTAGGAACAAAAGTCTCATACCAGAAATCATTTATGGAGATAATATCCACTGCAACATATGGACCTAAAAAATCTGTCATATAATGTGGTAGTTTGATTTCATACAATGCTGACAAGAAGCACAGGAGGTAAAAAAAAAAAAAAGTTAATGTTCTTATCTTGTAAAAATTATCTGTTCGACATTCCTTTTGTGTTTCGTGAGTTCTTTACATCTGCAGAGAGCCAACTCAACCAACAACCTATAATAGATAATTACAAATATGACACACAAATATGCAGGAGATGAGAAAACTAAAGAAAAATGTCAGGGCAAGGATATATACTCAAGGCATGTTTTCTTCATAGGCTATCATAGTCCTCAAAGATATTTCTAAGAAAAAACATTATACCTACCAGTACATTCATACAAGTTCGTGGAAAATAGGGAGAAAACAGCCATTTGAAAAATTTGTGAACGAAAAGTTTCATGACTAGTGTTCTGTCTGCACATTATCTGTGCAAAAAATCAGATATAGTTCTCCATTTAGTTTTTGACAGAAAAGAGGAAGTGTTACCAGAGAAAATTAAGAACTCCAAATGGGAAATTTTTTATCTTCAATATATCAACTGCCAGATTTCTTTCCAGTAAAGAAGAAATAGAACTTAGAAAGGTCTGCACTGACAGGAAAATGTTAAGCTGGCCACACCAATGTTTTTTAGAATAGGGCAAAACCCTGGTTTCCTACGGTACGCATCACATTATCAACCTTCCACCAGTCATTCATGCCACTCTTGCAATAGGCATCTTAAACTACCATGGGTTACTTGCTACACTAGATTTAATTATACATGTGCAACAAGCACTCAATGACAATAGACAGCTTTGATTCATGGCTTCAGCAGGAAGGAGTCCATATTGCTCCATGAAGAGAAACCATGAGAATATTATGAATACATAACCGATCTACACTGTTAATTTTCCAGTTGTTTACAAGGAAATAACTCAGAATTCTACTTGTGCTAGTGAAGGCAATTTTGGCCTAGGTTGGAACCTAATCATCCATGGGGTGGGGAAGTAATCAGTCATGCACTTAATCAATGATTATTACTTGACACAGTGGGTCTTCAACAAATACAAGTGCTTTTATTTAAGTGACATTAAGAAGAGCCCATAAATAGATATTGATACCTCCATGTAGGGATATATTTTCTACTTCAAACAATCTTGAGCAAGGATATCATACAGAAAACTAAATTTTAGTGTTTATGTAAAAATACCCATATAAATGGAGATGTTACAAATTTCTGAAAACATCAACATTTGTCAAGAACTCGCAAGATGTAAAAGCAAAATTGCACATTGATATATTGATCCTTGCTAAAACATTCATATAAGTCCAGCAGATATCCATAGCATATGCCCATTAGTTAGCCGAGCCTATTGACTAGTTTTATTTGTATTGACAATGTATATTATTTTGCACTTTAATAAGCATCAAACACTTTGTGAATGACTGAGCATGGTTTTCTCTTTTTCCACACCAGACAAACCATGTCTACATGATGTTGTAAGTGCACTAGTATTTCTTACGAGTTACAGTGACATATAACCTGAAGCTTCAGTTATGTCTATAATGTTATTTGCAAGCAACTAAGTCACAAGAATCATGTGGAGATATTCAAATTTCTATTAGCATCTTTCTACCAGTTAACAAATGAATTTGCTCAATATTGAAACTCAAGGGACCACATAATTATATTTGATTAGTATTTTAGCTACAGACGACATTGACACTCAGAAACAAGAATATGAAAGCATTATACAACTATTAAACATGTAGAAGATAAAATATATGCACATGCATGCATGTGCTTTCATGCACAATCCCAAAAACAAGAATATTCAAGTCATACTCCTATCAGAGGTAAATAAAAAAACTGAAAAAAACATAAAACATAATATCTATCACAACTTAGCAATTAGCATATTAAGGCGTGCAATGAGATAACAGAGTGAAAATTACCTGTTCAGGCGTCTTTTTGTGTACATCTGCTATCTCTGAGACAACTGACAATTTCAGCATGGGTCCATGTACAGATCTTGACCTCTTAAATGTTATGCGAGGAGTACCAGGTTCATCCTCCCCTGATCCACTGTCAGATGGTCCAGGACTTGATGTAGGAACTCCTAAAGGTGTATGAGCAGATACATGGATACCCTTCAGTTGACAGAACTTTACTAATTCCTCTTGCCGCCAAAAAGGATGCAACTCAACCTAAATGTTTCATCAGAAGGATAGGAAACTAAGCTTAAAGAAACAGCATATTGTTCACTGCAAAAGATTTCTAGAATAAAAAGCAAAAAGAACAAACTTGAGGCCTCTGAGGGGTGCAATGTAAAGCCCTGGTTTTGATGGCATTTCAGCAGCTTTTCTTCAACATTGTTGGGACTTGGGAGGTAATTAGGAAATACATTTTACTCTTTTTAGTGGAATTCGTTGCCTGAAACTCCTTAGAAAAGAGCTTCAATGCTTTCTATGTGTGTTTAATTTCTTAAAAATAGAAAATGAAAAAATCTGAACGAACTTCCATGGATGGAAAACAATCCTCAATATAATGTTGTTGGCTTAGAATGATTGGACTGTGAAATTAGAATGATTTTTAAGGAGAGGATTTGCAAAAATGGAATAGAGAAGACAAATAATCAAGTTTCCAATAATTGTTTTATGCAATGGCAATGCATGAACTCCAAGCTGGCATGGGATAAGGAACTAATTTAAGTACATGTAATCTCTCCTACATAACAGTGTTCCTTTTGTGATATAAGAGAGGAGCAACTGTACCCTCTGAGCTACTTTGGATTGAATATTTGATCTTGCTAAGAGTGAAATCATTCAGTGGCTGATAATTAGAATGATAGTTCCAAATTCCATTTCATAGGGCAAAGGAAGCTTCCTCCAACATATCTTGGATTGAAATTGGGTGCTTTTTTCAAAATTAAAGGTGCATATGATAGCAAGTGAACATGTCAAAAAGATATTACAAAGCTGGAATTTTCAACTACTTCTCAAGGTTAGCAAGATTACACTGGGAAGGAAAACTTTGTTAGTCCCCCTGCTTACTGCACATCCTCTATTTATTCCAAATTCCATGTAGATAGATTAGAAAAGCTCCTACGAGATTCCTTTTCGATTCTTTTCAATGGAAAAGGATGATACCAAGAATTCATTTGCTAGTTGCAATAAGGTAATCATTGGTTTATTTAATGAGGGTTCAGCATCAAGGACTCCAAGCACTCTAACGGAGCTATTACTTTGACTATAAACTTTCTCTGAAAATAGGAGACTTTGGAGAGCATCTATTGTTGTTGTAGTAAATAAGAGGTAATGGACAACTAAGGTGATTTGTGTATGAAGAACCCCTGTCTCCTGGTTCTAGATTGTGTAAACGTATTAGGAATGGCAGAATCCTTTTTTCCTCTTTGCACTTGAGGTGTGAGGTAAGCATCATCCAAGCGCATAAGGATCAAAGGAAAATTGTGGGGAGAACTACTTTCAAGGAGAACCATTTTCCTCTTTTGTATTATGAGGCTTCAAGCAAGAAGGTAATCTGTAAGAGGACCTATCCTTGTCTGACAAAATGAGACCTCCAATTGACAGCTGATCAAATTGGAAATTTTGTTAAGAGGGATTTGAATTCCATTGATTCTTTTCTAGATCCCCTACCAACCTGAATTCGATATGGTGATTAATGATTGCAATAATTTGATAAAATTCCTGGGATAGGACTTGCATGGTCAAAGGCTATTGGAGAGAGCAGAATTTATTGGAAAGCAATTGGAAAACTGAAGCCTTTTTTAAGATGGAATCTATTTTTTGAGAGCTTCCACTGATTGGATATTAACTATGAGCAGTTTGATCAAGATAGGATTGAGTATAGACAATGGGAGTATTGTGCGCAAAAACAAGCAGGAGATGCTGATTATTTCCTTATTCATGCCCTCATGTACTTGTATTGAGACTGATTGGGTTATGCTGTTTCCACAAAAAAAAAAATTGTGGAAAATTCTGTTCCATTGTTTAATGGTTAGTCCGACTTTTCCATTTTGAAGGAAATATAAATTTAAAGGAGAGAAAATCCTATACGTAAATTTGTAGAAAATATTGGTGCTAGAGTGCACAAAATGCTGACCATAAAGTTATATTGATTTGTGATTTTACCAAGCAAATCAAATGTAAGCTATACAACAGGTGATAAACGTCACATTTCCTGGTTGCAACTTTTGCAAATTATAAAGGAATAGAAGATGGAATCAGCTATTTATATTTGGTTTTCATTACAGCACATAGGCAGAAAGAAGTCATGAAATGATGTGTTATCGCAGAAGAACTGAATTTTTCTTACACATATTTTGAAAAACTTTAATGGTCTCTTCATTCACAAGCATTAATGTCAAAAAGAAGAAAAATTGACAACTTTTGATTTAGGATTTAGGTGGAAAGACAAAGATTGTTATGCAACGCAAGCCAAAAAGCAGAAGACATCCTTTTGGTGATGATAATGATTCTATGGTTCAGTCACACTACTTTCTTTAGAGCAGGGAGAGCAGTTCACACATCACCGCAGTAGTAGTATACGAATTCACTAAAAAGGCAAGAATTGTTGGACCACTGTATCTATTGTTTGATCTGCCTATTCATATTATGCCTTTCTGTTCATAAGTGAACTTGCTATTAAAATATTATTCTGTTGCCCTTGTCCTATTGATAAACTACTCTGCAGTTAGCATTGTAAGTATACTAATAGGCATCCAAGAAAGAAAGGAATTTGGGAACTAGAAAGCACACAATCATGCTGCAAGTGGCAAATTACAGGAACCACAAGTGGTTTAGTTTATGAAGATCCGTTCAAATAACAAAAGTCCAGAAACTAGGAATTTCATTACCCAGAAATTGTTGGTTGGATTGTTTCGTTCAATCTAGCTACAGAACGGATCTATAGGATTAAATGACTTTTGTTTAATTGGGATAGTTTTTATTTTCCAGCCTAGAACAAGCAAAGCATTAAACAAGATTTGAAAATGTAATTAGGAACATCAAGCTGGTCATTTGGTCAATGAAAAGCGCAAACTTGTGAATCAGTAGAATTCGCGCTAATGAAATTTCATAGGAATGAATAGTGAGCGAGAGGCAAACCTGATTGACGGCAGGCACAATTTTTGCAAATTCAAGCAACTGCTTGATCTGATGAACATTGAAATTACTGACCCCTATAGCTCTGACAAGACCCTTCTCAACCAGACCTTCCATAGCCTTCCAAGCTTTCTTCAACCGATTCAAGAACTGCCTATACTCACTGCTTGACTTGGAAGGAGGATCAGTGGCATCCCCAAAGGCAGAGCTGTCAGGCCAGTGCATCAGATGAAGATCCAAGTAGGAAACTCTGAGATTCTTTAAGGAATCCCTGACATAATTCTCAATCTTATTAAGCGAGTTCATATTACAGTAGAGCTTAGAAGTCAAGAAAACATCTTCCCTTTTGAGCGACGCTTTGAAAGCTGCTTCAAGAGCTTCCCCAACTTCAATCTCATTCCCATAAAGATGGGCGCAGTCTATGTGACGATAACCAACAGATAATGCAGTTTTGACAGCCTCGACACAAAGGTCCCCACCACTCTGCCATGTTCCCAGTCCAATGGCAGGAATTTTGGCACCGGTGTTCAAGACAAAGTAACTTCCCTGCACTCCACTCTTTCCCTTCATTTTCTTGATTTTTAGATCAATCTAAATCCAAACTCAAGCCAGGAGAGCAAAATCGAGAAAAAAAGATGGGTTCTTTTTCTTCTTCTTTTACAGGAGAGTACATCCGAAATTTAAAGTACATCAACGGAATATGATAAGAAGAAAAGAATCAAAAGACATTGAGAGAAGTAAAAATAAATAAATAAATAAAAACAGATGAGATTACACAGGCACGAAAATTGAAGAATCTCACAAAATAATAATGGCAAATAAAAAAAAAGGGTTGGGAAGAAGATTATCTACAGCGGTCAATAACGGCAGCAGCAAAGAGAACAGAAAACAAGACAAAATGATTAGCTGTAAACTTAATCAATCCAATGTTTCTTTCTGTGTGTGCAGCAAATAGAAAAATGAATTCAAAAGACCAAAAAGTCCATCAACCAATCTAGATGAAATGAAAAATGAAATAAAGAATTATGGTTTTCCCTCAAATCTAACCACCGCCCACCTACCTAACTTGCATCAATCAACACCTTTCACTCACTCTTGACTTTTCTTCTTCACTGCTTCTGACTTGATTTCGTATGATATGATCCATCCCATTCCCAGTCTTCTTCTTCTTCTTTTTATTTCCTTTCGTTATTATCCAACAACATACGAGACTTATCTTTTTTATCATTTTGTGTTGGTTGCTTGCGTTGAAAATGACGGGTAAACAAGTAGTAAAAATTGTAACTTTTTGCATCGTACGATGTTGGATTGTGAACTTCTGTTCTGTTATGTCTCTCATTCCTCTGTCGTTTGTTAGGTGCTTTAGTTTTTTAAATTTAATGCCGGTATCCCGTAGTTATAAAAATTTGGACTATAACGGAGTCGATCTTCAATTAATTTTTAATATCTTTAATTAATTTTATTATTATCCAATTGACTTTTTAAGACATATCAAGAGAAGAGACTGTCACCCATTTGCCTGCATTTTTTATATTTTACTCGATGCATAATGATTTAAAACAAATAAAATAAACATCATGGGGAAAGAAAGGTTCAGGATATATGTGTGGAAGGTTAGAACGAAGACAAATCTGCTTAAGCTAACAACATGCTTTAGCTTGCTCCATCTAAAGTTTTTCATGTTTCAAGAGCACCAACTCCACAAGCAAAACGAAAACCATGAAGGGATGCGGCCTGTTCTGCGAATATATTCTGCTTGTTGCTCAGTTTTTGCAGCCTGCCTGTTTCTCTTTGCTTCCGCTGCTGCTCGCTTCTCTTCTGTCTCAAGTCTCACTGCTGCCAGTTTGTTCATAAGCTTATCTTGAGCCCGCCCCCTCATCCTTTCAACCTCTACCTGAAAATGCAAAAACAGTTGGTCTGGATTAGGAGGTGACTAGGTAAATCTACTCTGCTATTGTTCTCAATGAACTGAAATCCAACAGTCAAGTCCTTCACTAGCCTCACATGATCCATCTCAGCGGGGAAAAATGCATGATGGCATTTCTTATTCATTCCATAGTGTCCTTTACTTGGCTGACATTTATGAACATCATCATAGAGGGGAGGATGAGAAGAATGGCCAAGAAATATAAAAATACCTCAATTTTCCTCATCTCGGCTTCTGTTTTTGCTTTCTGATGATTCTCCCATGCTTGAATTTTCATTTCTTCACGTTTGAACCTGAACAATTAAAGTCATAATTCAGTATTTACCACTTCAAACCTCGTATTGCAAATTGACACCCGCCACAGACAATCTTAATATACATTAAATGTCTGAATATAATTGCCATACCCAGAAAATTCAAAGCAGCATCCACAACTGATGAATAGCCATATTATATCATTTTCTTTCACCAGGCAAATTGAGAAATTCCAGACCACATTGCTAAGCTTACACTATTGTATACTGTCTCGTTTATGGTTATATCAGTACTGCTGAATTACTAAAAGCTTCAGTCTAGTTTTCCACTTTCAAGAATTGTTCTGACAAAGTCCATAAATGTCAACTTTTATAACTTGAAACTTTGTGCCACCATGCATGCTTGGATTGTTGCATTGGATGTTAAATGTCATTACTAATTTTCTAATAGTATTAAAACCATGTAAATTGGCTAAGAAAAGAAAGTACACATAGACTGTTAGATTTCAGTGAAATTACCTGGCCATATATTTGGCTTTCTCTGCCTCCTCCCATGCTTCAGCACGTGTATCAATCGCACTTTTAGTTGTTTGTTCTGTTGGCATAGTTTTCAGCGAGGTTGATGCATCCTTATCCTCCTCCTCCTTGCTAGCCCAAGCAGCAATGTTCATTTTACCCAGCTGTGTCCCTAAAGCAATTATTTCCTTTCTGGTTTTCATTTGCAGCTCCTTTTCCGACAATTCCTTGTTTGGATTGAGATAGTCATCTGAAGGATTGGTGGGAGATGAAGTTGGCGCAGCTCTGGATGGAGTTGATGGCCTTGAAGAGCTTGGACTGCGAATTGGAGTTGTTGCCCTCACTGGAGTTCCATTCCTAGAAGGCTCTTGACTAGCAATGGGAGTCATTTCTGTACCCATATCTCTCATTGATACGGACCTAGCTGTTGAAGGAGCTGGAATATATGCAGTTGCACCATGCATGGCCAAAGATGAATCACGCCAGCTAAGACTAACTGCCAGAAAGTAGAATATATATAGATATATGCTTAATTGGTTTGCTCCAAAACATTAACTATAAACCATTTTGCATGATGACACAGATCAAACTTTATGTATTATATAGCTAATAAAGTTCAGGGCTTTCTCAGTCTCTAGGGGCACTTGATTCATTTTAGACCATATTTTCAGGTTTTCAAAACTGAGTGTTTTGAAAACCTTTTAACAATAGGTACCGACAGCATTGCTACATTATCCAGATAAAACAATTGGAAGAACATACTATAAAGCTTGGAAATTTTTGAAACAAGTAGAGCAAAATATAGTCCACAGCTTCCAACCATACAAATTGACTAAAGCTTGTCATTCTACCAGCTTTTTTTTATTGAACAATAGCCTATTTGATTTCAGCATGTTTGATCAGGCTAGAATTTTTATGAGGTCATATTATTCATCATTGGAAGTGAAGAAATACTCCGCATAAAATATATTCCAAAATAGAAGAAGGAACAACTTATTATTGCTTAAACAGTGCATATGACCCACAGAAGGAAATTAAGCTTATGAACCAAACTCAAGAACAGTTTTTTCTTACTTGCTGATTCTGCAACAGAGTTCTCAATCATGAGGACAGGCTTGCCATACGCATCTGCAATTGGGTAAGGATCAGCTTCCCAATTAACAAATTTATGCATCCCAGCTTCATTCCTAGATTGATCGCTATCTACGCATTTTGTATCTGGTTCTTCAAATGCCACCACCGTTTGTTCTGGAACTTCTACGACAACCTTTGTGGAAGATTGCCTGCTCATGTGAGCAATTTTTCGTGAAACAATTCCTTGTCCATTTGGCGCCTGATTCTGCCCAATCTTCTGGCGGCTTGCAGTGGGGCTTGCTATCCATTTGTGGGCATCATCCCATTTAGATGGTGGTGGTTTTGAAAATGGGGCAAGGGAAACGCGCTGCACAGAACGGTCTGCCTTCTGAAATTCAAAAGATGTGGAAGAGACGCTCGTAGTATCGTGTCCACTATCATATTCTAAAAATGAATCCTCGTGGGACCTGATCCTTGAATTGACAAAAGAGTGATCCTTAGATCTGCGATCAGCAATCATCTGTGCACCCAGGGAATCAGCTGTGGTTGAAGTGGAGCATTCAGGGAGTTCACTAACAACATCTACATCTTTGCAGATATCAGAAGAAGTAGCTCCACCTGCATGAGAAATTTGATGTGGCCCATTGAAGTAATGAAACATTTCAAGATTAATCTTTTAGTATTTCAGTAAATCAAACGCATAGCAATTTCAATAAAGAAAAAGGAAACACTGTTGCTCTAAGATGGAGGAAGTGGCTAGGGATCCTACATTTTGAGAAAAATACAAGAAATAACAAAAAGGGAAGTCTTTAGTAAAAATTATAAGAACACAGTTCAAATTTTATTTTTCCCGATCGTCTGAGGAACTGAAAGAAAGAGCATTGCTAAAAGAAAACATCGAAAGAAGAAGCAGAATATTTACCAGTTTGATCATGAAGGTGAGATAGGTGAGATCTGAAAGCATAAGCAGTAGAATCGACCTCATCTTCTTCCTCCTTTCTCTTCTTTTCAACTCCAAGGAGCATAGTTCTGAGTTTCCCAGGAGAAAATCCTCCGCCCTATCCAAAAAGAAAAAAGACCCAGTTCCTTGTTTACATTGATTTGACAGATCAGAAGGAGATTATGCGGAGACGTGAACTAAACTAAAAATGCATATGCATGCCTAGGCCTAGCTCCTCTCGTATTTGCTGGTTCAGTAATGGCATAAAATGAAAGAGCTTTGGAAGACGAGAAAGTAAAGAGTAAAGTAAAGGAAAGCAAGAAGGGGAAGCAAAAAGAGCAAATGAAGTTACCAGAGGCAGAGGCATAGGAGGCTTTTCGATTCTTTCGTAATCCATTAGCAGTAGCGTGTAAATTGGTATATCTCTAGGTTTGTCAAGGTTGCATCTTTGGCCTCAACTCGACTCATCAGCATCAGCATTAGTCTCTTTCTGAGATACATTACTGCATCTACATAGGCCTTGGTGGGCTGCCTCTCTGCCGATGCCAAATAATGCTACTAATAGCGGACCTACCTTTTCTACTTTGGTCAAACTAAATCTTTTGCTTCTTTCTCATTCTAACTTCTTAACATAATACTCTTTTTTAAGGAAACTGTGCCTGTGTTTGTGTGTAAATGACGGCGACATAGGGACCGACCGGAATGGGTCTCGTTTTGTCTGCATCAAGCGGACCTAACTTACTTGTAATTATGGTGTTGTTTTTACCAATTTAGAGTACACCATTTATCGTATCTTGTAATGTATTATTGTTTCTGTTTCAAAAATTTTGCTTTTTTTTAATGCTCTTTATAAATTAATATTATATATATTTATTGTGGCCAAAAAAATTGCTTGTATTTGACCAATTTTGAAAAATTTAGATAATATTTCAAATATTACAATTCAATTTGAATAATAATTAATATAATATCAACTCATAGTCATAGTGATTTGTCTATTTTTTTGGTTAAATTTTTTTTTTTCCTTTATATCTCTATTTTAGAAGTGGAGTTTATCTAGCAAAAATTTCAAAGTTAGGTCAGCATGTTATCAGACTAATTTTGATAATAGTCAGTTTAAAGAAAAAATCATTTGTTGCAACTTGTTCGAGGTTTTTGATATCAGCACTGTAATTATTCTCTAAAAAAAAATCACCATTGTATGTCATATGTTATTGGGCATGCTAAGTAATTTTAATTGATAAATGCTCAGTCATTTTTTACAAAGTGATACATGACTTCCGGATTTGGTATACGAGTATTTATATCAGTTTTAAACACATAACGACAGTTAATTGGTGGAGTCATATTGAAAATGACTTCAAAAATTTATTTAGGTATATGCTATAAATATTACATTATTTTTATGTTATTTTTCTGACTTTTCTAAGTTTTTTTCAAAGAAGTTTTCAAGTCATTGGCAATGTTGTATCCTTGCTATTCTTATGGCAACTGGATAAAGGAAACAATCATTGTCAATGGTTAAGAAAAACTATATAACATGAAATATATTGGTAAATATTAATGTGTTAATGTTAATGAACTATAGATTAAATTATTCAATATTTAAATATTATAATTTTTTATTTCTTTGTCTTACAACCTATTTTGAAAGTAAATTAAAAAATTAGAGTTTGTCAAAGGATTGTCAATGTTTAAATATTTGTTATTTGCAACATTTTATGAATTTTTAAGCTAGTGACTATTTTTTGTTTTATGAAGGAGATAGAAGTCATTTTGATGATCTATATTGTCCACTAGATGTGATAACATCCTTACTAACAAGACAACCTTCTTTTAGAGTTTGATAATAAGAACAGAAAATGGAGTGCATAGGAGAAAATTAACTTCTACTCTCAATATTGTTCAAAAGACCTCACAAGATATCTTACAAATTTATAAGCTTCTATCGAAGGGTACATATTTTCTTTTTTTATTTTATATGTATTTGATTTTTTGAATATTTATTATTTTGACAAATATTTTTTTACAGAAAATTTGAAATTTTGATTTTTTATGTCTCATATTTTTGGGATCATAAAGAAAGAAATTTTTTTATGGAAAAGATGTATGACATAATTTGGAGGGAGAAAAAGCAATATAGAATAATCTTAAATTTTTTTTTAAAGAAAATTAGGAATAGAATGCACTAATTCCAAATGAAGGGCTAAGGAAAGCTATATAAATGAAATATATTGGTAAGTATTAATGTGTTTGATGAACTATAAATTAAATTATTCAATTATTGAATATTATGATTTTTCGTTTCTGTCTTACAACCTATTTTGAAAGTAAATTAAAAAAAAATTGGAGTTTGTCAAAGGGTTGTCAATGTTTAAATATTTTTTATTTGCAACATTTTGTATTTTTAATCTAATGAATATTTTTTTATTTTATGAAGGAAATATAAGTCATTTTGATGATCTACAGAGTCTACTAGATGTGATAACATCCGTATTGACCGGACAACCTCTTTCAAAGTTTGATAACAAGAACAGAAAATGGAGTTTACATGGAAAAAGTAACTTCTACTCTCAGAAGACCTTGCAAGATATCTTGCAAATTTAAGGGTATATAATTTTTTTAATATACATTTGATTCTTTTTGAATATTTATTATTTGGACAAATTTTTTTACAGGAAATTTGAATATTTAATTTTTTATGTCCCATTTGGAGAAGAAAAAGCAATATATAATAATCTTAGATAATTTCTTTGAGGAAAATTGGGAATAGGATGCACTGATTCTAGATGAAGGACTAATTATAAAGATAATTAAGCACAAAGTTTTTGGGAAAACTGAATGTGAAAGTAGAAGAATTGTAGATTCAATTCTGTTTTGGAGAAATTGTAGACATCACTTGAATAACTATTTGAGCGAACCTGTAAGTAGTTCAATTTTATTTGTAATGTTGTTAATTTCATTTACTTGTTATTATTCATTATAATTAATAAAATATTTATTTCTACTATTTTATTTTGTATTAATGTCAGATAACTGTTAAATAGATTGAGTCCAGGCTAAATAGACAATTTAGAATATGCTGAAATGTATTTTTTGCAACATGACAACTTGTTGTAACGGAAGTAGCAAATATCAATATCGCTAAAGTTAACTTGAAAGCCATTTTATAGGTATGTCGATATTTAAAACTTTTAAGTTTTCATCCTTGTGACTAAACTAGTTTTTATATCACTTTGATGATCATTCTGAAGTTAGTCCTATCATTTTCAAAATAATAGGAGTAACTTCAAAATGATAGGACTGAGTGAATTTAAATAAATCATTCAAATCAAAAAAATTCAGTCTATAATTTTCATTCCCTAATCTGAAAGTGCGAGTTCCACTCTTGTTATCAAAATTGTATGCAAACAAAAATTCACATGTAGGTGCTAAGTAAGTCGAATATTGCATCCATACAAATTCACCGTATCTTAACCTAGTCACATACATCATGACTTCATCAAATAAACCTACTTTCCAAAAGCATTTAAATATTGGTTAGGACTAATCCTTTTTTTTGCTTATGTGCATCAAAATTCTTTCTTTGATCTAAGGAATTGAATTGACATTGCAGAGGTGTTTCTCTTTACACGACTTCAGCAAAGGAGCTGTGGGATGAGATTTTACTTGACTCGATTTTCAAAATTGTACTATATAGGTTCCAATAAGGATCTGATTCGACCAAATGGATTTCTCGCAGCATAATCTTGAACATTTTCAGCCTTAAATAATTTTTCCAGATAGAGCATAAGTTCACCTTGTGGTCCTGCATGAAACAATGTGTAAAAATACCATTAGGAAAATGGTCATACTTGAAACAATAAATATATTAAATGTTGCTAAAATAACGAATGTGACAAAGATATCTCACACGAATGACCATATATTCAAAATAAGAAGTTAATACATATTGTAACCACTGCCTAAATTCTGAAAAAAAGAGGATCAATCAACAGTTCCTAATTTTCTCTGCATATAACGAACAAGCCTTAAACCGTTCAATGTGAAAAAATAGAAGTTAGTCCTAAAAATGATAGGACTAACTTCAAAATGATCATCAAAACGACATAAAAAAAAACTAGTTAGTCATAAGGGATGAAAACTTAAAAGTTATAAATATCGATATACCTACAAAATATCTTTTAGGTTAACTTTAGCGATATTGATATTTTCTGCTTCCTTTACGACAAGTTGCCATGTTGTTTTTTCATATTCTAAAATGTCTATTTAGCCTGGACTTGATCTCTTTAACAATTTTCTTACATTAATAGAAGATGAAATGGTAGAAATAAATATTTTAATAATTACAATGAATAATAACAAGTAGATGAAATTAACAACAATAAAAACAAAATTTAACTACTTACAGGTTCACTCAAATAGTCATTCAAGTGATGTCTATAATTTCTCCAAAACAAAATTGAATCCACATTCTTCCTACTTTCACTTTCAGTTTTCCCCAAAAACTTTACGCTCAATTATCTTTCTAAATATTCATCTGAAATCAATGCATCCTATTCCCAATTTTCCTCAAAGAAACGATCTAAGATTATTATATATTGTTTTTTCTTCTCCGCCCATATCACATCATACATCTTTTTCATAAAAAAATTCTTTCTTTATGATCTCAAAAAAAATGAGACATTAATAAATCAAATATTCAAATTTCCTGTAAAAAAAATTTGTCAAAATAATAAATATTAAAAAAAATCAAATGTATATAGATGGAAAATGTGTACCATTCGATAGAAGCTTGTAAATTTACAAGCTATCTTACAAGGTCTTCTAAACAATACTAAGAGTAAAAGTTATTTTTCCCCTGTACACTCAATTTTTTGTTCCTCTTATCAAACTCTGAAAGAGGTTGTTTTGTCAATACAAACGTTATCACATCTAGTAGACTTTGTAGATCATCAAAATGACTCATATCTCCTTCATAAAATTTTTTAAAAAAATATTCATTAGATTAAAAACACATAAAATATTGCAAATAAAAAATATTTAAACATTGACAACCTTTGACAAACTCTATTTTTTTTAATTTACTTTCAAAATAAGTTGTATGAAAAAAACAAAAAAAAATCATAATATTTAAATATTGAATCATTTAATCTATAGTTCATCAACATATTTATATATACAAATATATTTCATATTATAAACTTTTCCTTAGCCATGAGAATAGTAAGGATATAACATCGCCTATGACTTGAAAAAACCTAGAAAAGTATATTTTTATCGCATATAACTGAATAAATTCTTGAAGTCATTTTCAATGTGACTCCACCAATCAACAGTTGTTATTCATTGAAAACTATCATAAATGCTCGTATACCCAGTCTGAAAAATCATGTATCACTTTCTCAAGAATGAATGAGCATTTATCAATTAAAATTATTCTGACAGAATGCTCACATAAAGCCTCTAATACCAATAACAGATAATATATAATAGTAGTATCAAAAACCTCTAACAAGCTACAACAAATGATCTTTTCTTTAAACTAACCATTTTCAAATGCTAACTTTAAAATTTTTGCTGGATAAACCCCATGACTCTCTTTACTCCTAAATCAATATTCATTTTTGCACAAATTCAACAATGTTATAAAAAATGACTAACTTCAACAATGATAGGACTAAATTAAGAATTTTCTCAGAAATCTGGCTCCAAAAACTAGTTTCACATGCTTTTAATTGTTTACATCTTTGCTTTTTCATAAATTTTATTTCATTGCTTACATTTCGATTTTTGAAAAAGCATGGGAGGCAAATTACGGGTGGCCACAGGCTGGTTTGGGCTCTGAATCAATCCGGTCAAAATCGGCTTGGACTAGGGAAAGATCAGTTTAGGACTGGTTCAAATTTTTTTGAGTCATGAACCATTGGTTTCGGTTCTGAATCGCTTGTTCAACAGTTTTGAAATGAAATATATATATATATATATATATATAACAATCATTAGATTTTTAAACCCCAAGCGAATACATATGCAACTTAATTTTTGGTAAGAAAATTAAATTCAAGCCCTTTAATTTTTTCTATTATTTTCATTGCTAATTTTAATTAATTTATTATTTAAAATTTATTCACTTCAAAATTTAATTGCATTAGTATTTTTTACTTAATTTAAATTATTTAAATATAATTATAAAATTAAAAAATAATAAAAAAATTTTGATCCGAGATCTAGTTCCAAACCAACCCTGAACCATCCAAGGTATAGTTCCAGTCCGGTTCCATAAATCATCGAACCAAAACTGTCCGGTTCTAAACAGTGGCTAGGCCTAATGTAACGCCCACATAATACATTTTCATTTATTTGCATAACATGCATATCATATAGTCATGAGAAATAGATGTAATATGTGTGATATTAAGTCCATAACAAGAATTAGAAAGTTAAGGGCTTAAATTGGTTAATGAAAAAAATAAAAGGGCTTAAAGTGGTTTTGTTATTTTCATGACTATCATTAGTATTATTATTATTATTATTATTAAAAAACAAAAAAAAGAAAGAAGAGTTTGGACGTGTGTTAAAAGGAGAGAAGGATTATCTTCCTTCTCCTCCTCCTTCTTTCTTCTTCTTCTTCATTATTATCACCTACAAAAAAAAAAAAGAGAGCTGAATTACCAAGTAAAAGTGAAGGTCTAGAATCATTTTCAGAGTCTAATCTTCATCTTCAAAGGCCATAGATGTTTATTTGGTAAGTAATTTTAATATTTTTGTTGAAATAAGTTAGGGTTTAT
>CATIWM010074452.1:0-14002 GCA_949671775.1 Mallotus repandus
TATATATAAATACAATCCTATAACTCTAATCTGATTACCGGATAAAAATAAAACAAAATAAATTATTTTTATTATTTATCTAAAAAAATCATAAATTTATCAACACATTTTATCTAATAAAACAAAATATTTATCAAAATAACAACTAACCAAAATCTAAGGATAAATAACAAATAAATAAATAAATAATATTGCGGGTCATTTAATTATCGATCGGAAGTGTGAATTTCCGACCGGAAATCTATATTTCTTATCAATAAATTAGTAAAATGGCCATTTTTCATTCAATTAAAAGCATTTTTGGACCAACTTCGGCCCTTTTTTTTGCTTTTGAATTTTTTTTAAATTTATTTTTAAAAATTTATTTTTTATATTTTTTGAAAATTTATTAAAAAGATAACTTAAATAAATAAAATTTAAAATAAATTTTAAAAATAATTTACAATCTAGTTTAAAATCAATAAATCTAATTTTACAGTTTATTTTTATCATCAGATCTTCTGTCGCATCAATACCCTAGTCATCCTGAAATTGAAGACTTACACCCTAGCTTTAAACGGATTAGTTTCTGCCCGGGGCCCAACCCAATCTAAAGTCTTTCTTCGTGGGCTTTAAGGTAACTTAAAAGTTTGGGAAAGTTAAAACTGTTGCTTGCGTTAATAGACTACATAAAATAAAATAAAATACGCAATCTATTAATTGGTTACATAACTTATGTAATTAATTGTTGTTAAAAAAAAAAACTTACGTAATTAATTAACAATTAAATTTATATACTTTTTAACATCATCATATAAACAAAAATTTTATATGTTGTAATTAAAAATGTATTTTTTTAATTAATAGATAATGGCTGTGACTCTAAGACACTGAAAAAAAAATTCAGAAAGAAAACTAATAAGAATACCTTAATTTTGAATTTCGTCCTTTTATCTTGGTGTTTTGATACAAAATCAGACGCTGGACTGTTGCACAATATATTGCAGGTATTTTATACTTAATCCATAAAAATATATATAACACACATATTAAATACATATATAACTAAATATTTGTGTGAGATATCTAACACTTAAATACAATATAAAGTATCTAACAGATAAAGAGAATAAGCGTGAATGCAGCAGTTAGGACTGAAAATTGAAGATCAGAAGTAGTAGTAGTATACACAAGAGAAATTCGTTAACCTTGACAAGAATGCATTAGTTACATACAATACAAGCCCCTCATATACAAGATACAAATTCTGCAAAAGATAACAACTAGGCAAAAATCAATAATAAAAGAATTATCAAATTAAATGCTACTTTCAGGGCTGTTAAATCCCAAAGACGAATTTCATCCTACAGTAACACTTTTTTTTTTTCACTTCTCTTTTGGTCCGGTTGAAGTTCTATAGCAACTTTGATGTAAATATAGTTGAGTTTGAATTTTCTAAGTCTTCTGGTGGTGGCTTTACATACCTACCTAAAACCTTTTGGCGGTTTTTTCTCTTCATCCTGCTTAGTTTGTCTTTACTTTGTTGCCTCCTCTTC
Source organism: Mallotus repandus (assembly GCA_949671775.1). NCBI lineage: Eukaryota > Viridiplantae > Streptophyta > Magnoliopsida > Malpighiales > Euphorbiaceae > Mallotus > Mallotus repandus. The sequence continues at coordinate 1,536 of CATIWM010074452.1, forward strand.
TCTTTCTGCTGATTCCGAAGCTTCCTCTCTTTCTCAAATACCCCTTGCCATACAACCTCTCCAGTTGATGGCCATAACCACCTTCTCTTGTGATGGTCAGAGTCTGCCTCCTCAGCCAAGTCCTCGTCCATGTTCTTTAGGGTAGCGTATGAGAACCATTTTACCCACATCTTTCCTCTACGACTCTTCATTTTGTGCTGCTCTTGCATCACGCCAGTCTCAGGATTCACATACACCATATGCCTTGCACTGTGATATGCCCACACATTTATGAGCAGCTCAAGAACTCGCGAGTAACAATGCTTATCCTGCAAAATGCGTGACAAAAAACCACCATCATTGTTCCTTTGCTACTCTCAGGTATTCATTTTGAGTAGCATTTGAAAAATAACAAATGATCAATTTTGATCCACAAATTGAGATCGGCAACGGTAGCCACATTGTATTATGGCAGAACGTATCAATTTGCTTTTTGTGTACCATATGTAACTCCATATGTTCTAGGCATTTTGATTTCCAGTCAAGAATTCCCAAGCAAATTTCAAGAAAACACAGAACATCACTTCCTGCATAATTTAAACCTAATTGCAAAGAGTCAAATGAAATTACCTTGGATAAACTCAGATAACAATGCCCACTCTGATGGTGTACATCATACATTTGTGCATCCAATGCATCTATAAACATTCTGCATCCAGGGTAGTTCCAACTTAGCACTTAACAAAGAGAGTGAACAGGCTCTCAAATTCAGGGTAATAGAAGTCAACAGCAACTTAACACACCTTGAAAACATTACAAACTCTAGAAAGGACCTGGTTGGCAAAGCCCAAGTCAGCATGACAGACCATGTATCCCCATTATCAGGCATAGGTGGTAAAAGATCCAAATCTAGCTGGACACCATACATCCTCTTCAATGCCTCAGAAAATGCCCACCTTTAAGCAGCATTGAAAGGAGAAATCAGCCCAAAATCTAAATGCAAAGGAGAAAGGAATATTTGGCACAATTTTTCAGATTCACATTATGAATATGCAACAGATGCATAGCTCTTACTTGCAATTGCCAGCATTCATAGCATCACAGAATGACCAAAAATCTTGTTGCAAATTGTTTCTTGGATCAGTGTCCATGCGAACCCAAAAGTAGAGTGTGTCTCCATGCCTCCGTGTTTCAATGGCATTTAATAATGCCTTTTCAGCGGTCCGAGATAAAGATGCCTGCTTATTCCATCACAATTATAAACATAAGTATGAAAGGCTTGATACAAAGTGTGATATGCACAAATCTAACTTCAATTTTGTTGCATTCTAGACCAAAAGTACAGGAAGAACAAATGAAAGTGCATATTCATAGAGTTTTAATCAACACCTTAGTTTGTTTCAGTATTTTCACTTTCCTTTTATCCATAAATTTGTAACCCCATAGATAATGGAGGCAATTATATGAAGATAGTAAACCGGATCCCAATCATAAATTCTGTCAAAATTCACTGTGCATTGCATGCATCAAGCGCCGTAAAACATATAAGCTGAATGGTCACGGTCAGCACTTACTGACATGGTTGAGGGTCTGCTGGACATTATACAATACAAAAAATAATATGGCTGATTGTTCTCACAATGCCAATTTGAAGTCTGAAGGATCATATAAAATATATTTTCCTAAATAAATAAAATTTGTTAAACAAAGTCAAAGAAATATAAAGAGAACTAAATAAATATACATACAAAATAAACAGAAAATAATGGTATACCTTCCTCGCTGTTGCCCTCCAAGATTGAAACCCTATCCAAGCATTTTTGTGAATCCTGTCAATCCGATTTGCAATTGCAAAGAAAGCTCCATATTCACCAAGAGCATCTCGATAGTACGGATTGTTAAGAAGTGGTAGACGAGAAGGCGCATCAACATCATCTGTCCGCGGTCTTCTGCCTTTTGTGGACTGCAACAATGATAAATACATCAAATATCAGATAGCAAAAGCTACATGCCCACACACAGGAGCGTCAATTTATAACTATAAGTAGAATCATTACAGAAGCTCAAAACAGAAAGGTACACACCATAAGAGCTTTTCAGTTAGAAGGAAATAATATGATTAGACAATTTTAACCAACCCAAACCAACTACTAATAAAGGATGGGTATCATGTAATCAACATAGGAAGAAAAGAGTAAAGTACCCCAACCCAAAAAGCTAAATAGCAACTGAATTTCTCCAGCATCCATTTATCAAATAAAAGTAATTTGGACAACTGGGGTAATAAATAAAGATATAAAGAGCCAAACTTACCAACCCTATTCCACGATAAAGAGAACTATGGTGAAGAAACGTCCAGGTTGCTTCCCCAAAATATGGTTCATATATGCACAATGGTTGGCCTGCCCTCTCAAGCTCCTTGTCATCCCTTTCATGTAAATCATTTCTAGATCGATCTGCCCTTTTGGCACTTCGATATACTTCCTCCCATGTACCATGAGGTTGATCAGTTCGATCTTTTAGCTGCAAAATTTTCAATGCATATCAAATTTCATGATATAAAAAAGTTTGTAATTGTACAAAAGAGAACAAGAACATTTGTACAGGCTGACATTTAGTCAAGGGCATTTATACCTCTTCTTCCTCTCTTCTCTTTCTTGCATTAAGGATCTGATTGTTTTTCTCTTCTTCCCAAATATCATATGAGAATGATTCATCACTAGAAGCCATAGAACCAGAAATTCCTCTTTGAGTATAGTTCCATTGCTCCTCACTCTTAATTAAGAATCTAGAACTTCTCAAAGTTCTGTCTTCATATGACGCATTTAAGAATGCTTCAAACAGATGCCAACGCCATTCTTCTTTTAATTTTGAAGGAATCTGCACAATATCCTTGGGAGATGCAACTTCTGAAGGGAGCTTTATAACGCTTTCAAGTAGAGAAACATAACCTTCAACAGTTTCAGCAACCATCAAATTTTTAGCAGCAACTTTTCCTATTGAAGCAATGTTGTGAGCTAAAGGTGATAATTTTCCTTCTGAAATCACTTCTAATATAATCTGCGTCAGAACCTGGATGTTCTCCTTGGGGAAAAGATAGCCATTCACCCTGTCTTCAACCTAATTATTATTGCTGAGACAATTAGTAGATTGTTTAATAGACATAAAAGAATGAAAAGGGAATGTATATTTTGCATAACGACAAAATAAAAATCAGCAAGCGGAAGCATACATATTTCCTGATCAAAGAGAGATCTGGTGCTATGATTGGTTTCCCAATGCACATCGCTTTCATCAAAATTTCAGGAAAAGATTGCTCCTCATGGAAGGATCCATATATCACAATATCAGCTGCATTCAGAAGACTGCCTATATCCCCATCAATAGCTAAGTGCTTCACAGCACCTCTTGGATAATGTAAGTTAACAGCAATTGCCTGAGAATAGAAATAGATATAGAAATTTAGTATCTGCATTCAACATTAGGGACCCAAAATCAGCAGGTATTGTATAATCTATACCTCTACAGCCACACTGTAATTGCTAGTTGAATTTCCACTCACAACAATAATCTTGAGATGAGAATTTGAATTATCATCAAACGGAAAGTAGGAAAAAAGTGGTAATAGTGTCTGCAAAATAAGTGCATGCTCCAACCATAAACCCCTGTACAGAAATTGACTTCCTACAATTGCAATAAGAATATCATCGGGCCCATAACCCATTTTCAAGCGCATAATATCCTTGTCCAATACCGCCATAGCATTTGCTTCCCATGCTTCAGCAGGAGAACCAGGAATAACATAATAATTTCCAGCATCAAATTCAGAGTACATCATCTGCATTTTAGAAATCAAATCACTGGAGATAAGTAAGGACTTCTCTCAGTATTGATGCTAAAAACAAGAGGCTTTGATAAATGGAGTTATATAAACAAGATGCTGGTTTGAATCTAAAAGGAAATTATCAAATAAATTATATTATTAAAGGGAATCAGCTTGCCAGAACTCAGGCTCTCATTAAAAAAAAAAAAAGAGAAGAAAAAAAATCTTCAATGGAACTATGTCAAGGAAAATAAACTGATGTCCACGACAAGGAACTCTATATAATAAGTAATTACCGGCAGGACATGGTTTGGGAAGACAACTACAGTTGCGTGGTTGAAAACTCTTTTCCAGTCCCTCACAAGCTCAACTTTTCCATTTGAAGTATGCTGTCTTGAATGAACAGCAAGTGTGTTTTCATGAATGGTCCATATAACAGGTATAGACTTGAAAGGCTCCTGCATTAAACTAGAAAAAATGAAATCATTTGAGTTAATTGGTTTGGACAAGTCTCACAGACCAACTTAATTATGGGAGTTTTACTTCTCGTGGATGTTTGAAATAAAAGGAAGTGAACAATTTATCGCAGAGCTGAGAATAAGTTGTCACAGATTACAAGGAATTTTTTGGGTGATACAATAGTCATATAATTAAGGAAAGACTAATCTAAACAAAGAATTAATTTTCCTATAAAATTTTAATAACTTTCCACAACAATAGAAGTAGAAAAAGGGATTGGAGCAATTATTTGGCTCAAGAAAATTGTGAACTGAGAATTTTAAAAAAAATGGAATTAAAATCTTACCATGAAAAAACAACCTTGGCTTCCAGAAAGTTCACAAGTATGCCATCAAAACTGCAAAAGCAGAGCATCAAAATTAGATGTGACACAAATCAACAAATCCGTGAGACATAATCAAATGAAATCCACATTAAATAGATATAAAACCAACTTGATTATCACACTTCTCAAATTTCTAAAGCATTTAAATCATTTACACAAAAGTCATTTTTAAAACAATTCAGCCATCTGCATAATTCAAAAGCATAAAACTGAGCTGTTTTGCCTAAACATTCTTAAAAAAATACGATAAGCAAAGGTCTGTGCACTGGAAAAGAAACAGCTATCAAAAAGCTTAAAATTGAGAACTTATAAGAATTAACAGTCTTATTGAGAGTGGTAAGATTGCCAAGCAACTTGAGAAAAACTCACAGAAGACACTAAGTGAGACATGAGCTATCAATGATCATCATCAATGACAATCATGGAACAAGTAATAGTCCATACTAACCAATCTACTAACTAGTGTAACAATTCTCAAACAGTTTCTTCTTTAATAGTTTCTATCGTATAGTAATAACAGTCAAAAATTTTTTGATACTTTATGAAATTGTTTGCTCGATTCCATACATTAGCCAATCAACAGCCATCTCCATCTTGTGGTTTATCTTGAAAATGGTGACAGGAACTCCTATGCTTTTCCATATGTCGTGTACAGGACCATCATTCACTGAAAAAACCTGCCAACAAAATTACAGCAAGTTTGATGTCAATACATAGTACAGATCATTATCAGAAAATTCCTCCTAAGTCCCTTCTAGCAAAACAATGCTGCCTATATAAACCAACCCAAAAATCCTATATTCATTGATCATGAGCCAGTGAAAAGGTAAATTAAGCTAAGTTTTGCTCAACCAAAAGCAAGTGCCAATATAATCTCTCTACTGTGTAAAATGTTTTCAGAATACATAAAGTTTTTAAAATTCATAAATCTCTCTGCTTCATTAAACATTACTGTTAAGAGGTTGCAAAGTAGACAAGCCAATAGTACAACCTGAATTGCATAACCAATCTCCTGCAATGCAGTTGCAACAGTCACCATGAGCAGCTGCTGTGGATCAACTAACAGATCGGGAAAGACCTACAAGTCGAAACCAAAATGAAGCAAACCAAGCCAGAGGGAAATTAACCAGTACAAGGAAAGAATCATAAATAATCCATAACTCTTTAGCCTAGAAATGCAGTAATATACGCCAAAGAAAGCAAAAATTTAACAACGGTAACAACTGTAGATTACTAAGAACTAACCAATGCAAGCCGGGGTTTCCTGTATCCGAAACGAAGTTGAGTTCTATTAAAAATAGGCGACGATAAATTGGCCACTATATTTTCTCTTTGAAATTTCTGTAAAAGCTTTAAAGGCTGAAATTTGATATCTTCACCAAAATCCAAAGTACCCGTTTCCTTCAAATACATCAAATCCCCAGACATAATCTGAAGCTTCTTCAGTGGAATCTCTGATTTCTCAATCACAGAACCAGGCAAAAACATCTGGAAAATGACAACAAAGAATAGAAAAACAGCCACAGTACAAATCCATTGGAGATAATCCAGCTTCTTAAAAAGCAAGAAACGTGAAAATCTCGATCTGGGCCTTTGGAAAAATGGGTATCTCTCATTTCTACCAGCTGAAGAAGAGCGCACAAGACTCTCCCTCTTCAATGAAACCCCATTCTCTAAAGAACCCATATTTTTTTTTATGTTACTTACAGTAGTCCCATGAAATTAGCACCGAAATTGACTCCAATTACATGCAACAAAAACATAAAACATGAGAGGGAAGAGCTAAAACAAACAGCAGTCCTCTCTTTATTCAAGTGATGCTAGTGAAAAAAAAAAAAACAGAGTGCAGAGAGTCGCAATTCAAGATGCTTGTGAGTTCAGTAATGGAGACAAAGAAAGAGAAAGTATTGAAAGGTGAAGAAGCTAATGTGGATTGGGCGTGACTGGATTGTCAAGACACGAGTGTTTGTAATATCAGGTAAGAAAAAAAAAACAACGATTTTCAAGCGTTTTTGGAAAGTAAAAGTTGGGATTCTGCTCTATTGCTGCCTGTAGGCTAAAAATTCGGGATCTTGTTCTTGTGTAAGAAATTCTCCAATTCAAATTGATTTTCTTTCCACCTATCTTTTTCTAAGTTATGTTATGTCATTAAATCAATTACTAATTTTATTAAAAAAATTTAATTCGCATTTTATAAATTTCCGTTATTTTTTAAACTCATACGGTCTAATTTAAATTTTTTTGTCATCCATCAATTTTAACTTAATAGATTATATATATTTTTAATTAATTAGGGGAACTAAGGATTTAACATGGGAACATAAGACCATGTGTGTTTAAGGAAAAAAAATAGTATTTGCTAAAAAAGATTGTCATTAATGGAATTTATTTATCATAAAAAATTTAAAAATATTTTAATTGTGATGAAACAAATTTTTATAGACCCTAATATTTTAGAGAATAATAAGGTTACTTTACAACCCACCTTTTAGCATATATTTTAAGTATTTGAGCATTTTGAATTCTAATTAAATTTATGATTATGCATTTCTCATTTAAAAAAAAATTAATGTAAAAGAAAAACCATCAATTCTAAAAAATATAAAAAAATTAAAATTTTATTATTGTTTATATAATATTTATTTTATTAATATTAATCTATACAATAAATTGATTCCCAAGTTACAACTATTTTATTTATTTATTTTTAATTGATATAAAAAGTTAAAATTTTATTTAAAAGTAGCAAGATTAAAGCTTAAAAAAATTATTTTATTTTAAAAAAAAATTAAATAACGATCAAATTTATTTTATATAAATTTAAAAATATTTTTTTAAAATATAATTAGATCTTTAAAATAAAATTGAATAAAATAACATAATTTATAAAATTATAAAATTGAATTAAAATGGACTTTAAAATAGAATTTGATTAATAATTAATCTAAAATTCATGATAAAATATATTATTTTTTCTAATGCAATCCGAATTTGTGTTGAAGATGTTAAAAGTAATGTACTTTATTTATAATTTAAAATTCATTACATGTAATATGAAAGTAAAAGAAAAATTAAAAACATTTTTATCTTATTTTAGAATAAATAAATACAAACTAAATGATGTGTACTATTGACCGACACTTTTGTATCATAAAGTGCGGTTGGTCCGATTACTTGTTTTGGTCCAGTTTGCCTCCCAAAGACAGGTTCTGCAAATTTTAATTTCCTCTTGAAGATTAATAAATTATTCTGATCAAACTAATAACCGGCAGGTACTTGTATATGAGTGACCTGTTTATATTATTGTTATAATAAGTCTATGATCCATCCTCTGCATGTCCATTTCTATTTTCAGCATACAAACTGTGATAGTAATTAAAAAGAAATCCTAATTATAGCCGTAGTTGTTGATCCGAAATTAACATTGACACAATGGTGGTAAATTATATCCTGTTTATTTTAATAATATGAAGTGAAGTATCTGAGTGGCTAAACTGCATTGACATTACCTTTGTTTTTAGCATATATGTTGTTATCAACATCTTATAATATCATTTATCATTGCATATGTGGCTCCTAGGATGAGATCATTTTGACTGTGATGTTAAAAAATCATAACTAACCACTAAATCAGATCATGAATTCTGCATCCAACCACTGGCTCGGTAGAATTTGACAACTTTCACAATATAATTCAAATGATGCACTGGAGTTCAGATGACATGCTTGATTTTTGTACAGTAAAACATTTCCACCAATTTTTAAGCAACTACTTCCCATGCAAATGGTTAGAAGTCTAGAGATAATTAAAGCTTACAAAAATTCTCTCGACTCTTCTGCTAGCTACTGTTCACCTTTTTCCTTAGTTTTAGTTAAAATAAACATAGTTTCCTTAATTTTAGAGTTAAATTCCTCTTTTACTCATCCTTTTGTGATGCTTTTGCTATTTCTCTATGAAATTTTTGTGGGTTTATAAGAAGTTTGGTTATGGCTCTATGGTAAAGAAGAAGAAGGAGATTTCCTATTTCTTGAAGAACTTCTTAAACTGGTGTATCCATGTTTAAAAAGTTTTTTTACAGCTTGCAAAATGAATTTTGCCATACCCATATTTTCGTTGAGAATGATAGAGCACTTTCCACACCAGGTTTGAGGTTTCTTTATTACTAACTTGCAAATCCTCTTAATGTGGCACCGATGTACCAGTGTTATTGTGGCTTTTCTTAGGTTTTCTGTTCTTGTTGTCTTCTTTTTTTTTTTTTTATGTTGCAGATTAGAGCAAGATTTTGTGTAATTTCTTGTAATGTATTCTTCTCTATGTTTCCAAAATCTTGCTCTTTCTTCCTTGTACTGCCTTGTATATATTAATAATAAATATTTTATTGAGACAGAAAAAAATGGTTAGAAGTCTTGAATTGGAGAGGAAGCACCATTTTGTATAAATTGTTTCGACAAAATAAACAGGTTGCTTTTGCATTTCCCTCGTATAATGAATTCCATTGACCAGGAAAAGAATATGAAACCTAGCCTTTTATAGCTTCTTGTGATCTACATTGTCATGAAAATGCACCCAGGGATAAAAAAAGACATTCTTGCCTATACCCATTTATTACACTCAATGGTTAAATGTGTGAAATTAAAACAAGTGTCTTGTTTTTATTAGCTAAGAGTAAAACACTCAATATATGTGTCAAACATCCAACGATTTGATGTAATAAGCTGGGTATAGGCAAAAATCTCTCCGAAAAAAAACCAACTTAAATGAAAAGAAAAAATAAAGGAACTCAAGAAATGAGCATCATCAGCTTCTAAATGCTCCATTAACCCCGCCTCAATGAAAAAAACTTATCAAGAAATGAGCACCCTCAGCTTCTAACACCGTATTCTTCAGCATGACCCTGTGACTGGCAGCTGATGGGTGGAAAATAGCCAAATATGCAATTTGGTTTTCTCTAAAGGAGAAAAATTAATGGCCCTCAAAAAGTGGGTCATGAGGTTTTCATCTCAAAATGCCAAGTGGGGACTCTTGAGCATGATCGTCCACCAACCAGAGGCCAAAATCACGGAACCGCTTTATCTTCTTCTCAAAACCAGTGACATAGTTGTTGTGAATGATAACATGTTTTTCCTTAGTTTCCTGCACCCATGTCTGGTTCTTGAAGTATAATCCTCCTGTTGGGAATGCTGCCTGTGGCAGCAGGTACAGGTCCACCTGCACACAATCCCATAACCATCCAAGTGTCAGGAGAATACACAATGCATATCAAATTGACCTAAGAGTCAAAGACATAAAATGCTACTCCTACCTCAATCCAGGTACCCTACAAGAGCAACATCCTAAAGCTACTAAGCCTTTCAAATATTTTAGTTACAATGAGAATGAATTTGTTAGAAAACACTAATACCAAGCATTGCAGTCTCTAGTACAATGAAAGAGACAACAGTGAGATAGCAAACAAAACAAACCTGTCCAGCAGTTTTGTTCAATGCCCAATTAAAAGCAGGCTGATCATTTGCTTTCTTAGCTTTAGACCATGGCTGAGCTTGAAGTTCCTCAATCCACTTCTTCATAACTAGTTTTGCTCCATCGGTAGGGCGCAGGAAAATCATGCAGCTGCAAATATAAGTGCGCCCCTTTTTCCCTGGAGGTGGCAATTCATGGGAGTGGTCTAGAGGCTTCACCTGGAAATCCAAAGAATAAAGGCAATGCAGATCTTATGTCAAAGACTGTATAATGTACTATGTACAGGCAAGCATGCATAATCTAGGAAACCCTCAGTGCTCATCAATTTGATCAACAGCAAAATTTTAAAGAAGATTGATGCAACATTGAAAAGGACATGACTGGAACCCATTTCATCAAAATTGCTGTTAGTTTGTGCTTCAACAACAATGCAATGTAGCACCGCCCTTGAGCACGAGGTAATAATATAAACATAAGGCCTGTTCCAATACAAAGTCCTAACAAGTGGCATCTCAGAAAAAGAAAAAAAAAAAGTATGGAGGGATCTAAGAAGCTAGATGCAGAAGTCGAGTACAAGGCAGAACTCCAGTCACTAGGGAAAGAATTACTGTAATTTCACAACGCAACTTTCGACCAATGTAACTTGGGCTAAGAAAAGGTAGCTACACATCACACAGATTTTAGTCAGTATGTGAATTCATTGAAAATTGATACGTGAATTTCAAACATTTAAATTGCAATCAGAACACAGGTTGATCATTATTGTTTTAGTCATCAATAGTATAGGAACTTCACAAGCAGATGCATCAAAACTATGAGTAGTACTAGATCACTTACAGCAGCCATGTCGTCAGTGAAGTACACATCATGCTTTCCCACCAAATAGGTGAATGGATCTCCTAACCAAACCATGTCAACATCATTGTACATAACATTATACCCAAGCTCCAAAAGATGCAGCAGATGGCGTGGTCTTCTTGATGTGAAATTGAAGAATCCCTATGCAAAGAACCCAACCAACATCGTCTCAGAATCTCAGTGTTAAGAAAATCTTAAATGCAAAAAATTGAAAATTAATTGAACCACATTTAATAAATTATCTTGTTTGGAAAGGTTATAGTTGCCAAAATTCAATGCTTTCAACAGAGATAAACAAGGAATTTCGAAAGAACGTCAGAAATGACAAGATTTTGCAAGAATTCAATTCACGACAAGCAATAATTGGCCAAAACTAGTAAGTGATAAGATGCCTGACTATTAAGCAAGCGATATGAGTTCCATTAGTTCAAATAGTATCTCAATAAACAAAAATAAGGCATACATTGCAAGCATAAATGCTACAATGAACTGTTTAAAGCTCGAAACTTGCAGTTCAAAATAAAAAAAGAAATGAAACTCACTAATTAAAAAAGGCAATAATACCTGAGAACCAAACTTATGGGCAGTTTGAGAATCAGGAGCAGGAGGAACAAGCACAGCATGACCAGGCCACTTCTCATTAACTTTATAAAGGGTGGCATAATCTTCAGCAATAACAAGCACCTTATCTTGGTGTTTTTGTCTCGTAAGACTAATTAACCAATTATTAAGAAAAGGCAAATAAGGATAACTAACAGCACATACAATTACCGTTCCATTCTTGGCCACAAAAGACGCAGCTTGGGGCAATGTGTACTGACGCCATTTAGTAGAAGATTGTTCAGTAGCAGAGAAAATTCCGTGAGGCAACTCCGTCCACGGCATGAATATTCCGAGAATTATCAAAAGAGAGAATAGAACTATGAGGCCACTGCGGCTAAAGATTGGAATTTGTCGTTGGGAATTAGAAGAACTGCGAGGGGATAACGGGTAAGGATCTGATAGCGAACTGTGAAGAGGTCTTTGATGTAAAACTGATGTCATTGTTTAGCACTATTGTGGTATCTGTACAAAAAATGATTGTTTTACTTTTGTTTTTGAAATAGAATTGATGCTTTCAAAAGGGTGTTTTGATCAAGAAAGACAACAATGGTTTCACGTGCATAAGAGTATAGGTTTAGATCTGATCTGTGATATCTTGGAAATGGGTTCTAATGCTGGAGGTGCAGCGAGTAATAGTCGTAGAGGAGGACAATGAATTTTACTTTTTAGAGTCTTTACCGTGTAGCATGTCAAGGGGTAGCATTTTGTATTCATAGGGGCATTTTAGACATTTCATAATTATTTTCTTTTATGTAATTATAGAATAGTGATGGCTGGAACATTGTGATGTCTCCTCCTACCACAGGCCATTGTGCTCCTTATGCTCTTTAGGGGGGAGTGACTAGTCATCGAAGGCCAAGGGCCGGAGATCTAGGCACTATAGATGCTGGGTGTGTGCA
>CATIWM010074465.1:0-29229 GCA_949671775.1 Mallotus repandus
AACACGAGTAACTAACCCCATCATTTGAGTGCAAACACGTGAGAGAGTGCTTGTACGGTCCTTTTGTTATTTTTTTCGTTGTTTTTTTCTAACTTTATTTTGCAGCAATGTCAAACAATAGTGAAGATAATAATATTGGTCGTGGTAATGACGCTAGATTATTACATGAGGCTCAACAAGGAGAGTTTATGTAATTTACTAAAAGTATGGAAGAGATGAGGGAAACATTTGCACTCATGAATGCAAGGTCAGACGCTGTTGAAAGAGCCACCCCAAATCGCAATGAAGGGGATAGGGAAGGTAGAAACCAAATACCTCAAGTTAATGATTTGTAAGGTGATGCCAATGATTACCATGCAGATAATGATAATGCCATTGTTGGAATGGGCATACCTAGAGTTGGAGGTAGAGGAGGCTGAGGTTTAGGTAGAGGTCGAGGAAGATTACAAGAAAATCCATTCAATGGTAGAAACTGAGGCAATGATGATTTTGTAGATAGAAATTTGGGAAGCATTAAACATAAGACCCCTATTTTTCAAGGCAAAACAGATCCGGAGGCTTATCTATAATAGGAAAAGCAAGTGGAACTCATATTTGGTTGTCATCAATTTAGTGAGGAGAAGAAGACTAAATTAGCAGTTACTCAACTTTCAGATTATGCTATCACTTGGTGGGATCACTTGGTGGGATCACTTGGTGACTAGTAGAAGAAGAAGAAATTTAAAGTATCCAATTGATACTTGGTATGATCTCAAATCTGTGATGAGGAAGCGATTTGTCCCAAAACATTTCCATAGGGAACTTGTACAAAAACTTTAGGTTCTTAGACAAGGTAGTAGGAGTGTGGATGATTACTACAAAGAGATGGAAATGATCATGACCATGGCTGATATAGAGGAAGATATGGAGATCACTCAAGCACGTTTCTTGGCTAGTTTGAACAAGGAGATCTTTGACCGAGTGGATTTGCACCCATATAAGGATCTAGAAGAGATGGTGCACATTGCTCTCAAGGTGGAAAAACAACTTCAAGGAAGAGGAACAACAAGGTATGTTTCCAAACCTTATTCCAACTCTAATTCTACTTGGAAAAGGGATGGGAAGAGTGATTTTAAAGGAGGAAATAAGGTGCTTATGATGTTACAAAGGGAAAGGCAGATTCGGCTTCTAAAGAAAAATCCAAAACCGAAGAGACTAAAGTGAGAAATAGAGACATTAAGTGCTGGAAGTGTCAAGGTGTAAGTCATGTTAGTAAGTAGTGCCCTAATAGGAGGACTATGACCCTACGGAATGGTGAGATAGTGACCAGTGAAAAGGAGGGCAACAATGAAAGCGATGAGGATGAGATGCCTAAATTGGAAAGTTGTAGTGATGGGAGTATTGAGGAGCCAATTAAAGGAGATGTACTAGTTACAAGGCGTACTCTTAGCACTCAATTGAAGGCAGATTGCAATGAGGAGCAACGAGACAACTTGTTCCATACAAGGTGTCATGTGCAAGGCAAGGCATGTAGTATGATTGTTGATGGTGGGAGTTGCACTAATGTGGTGAGTACCTTCTTGATTAATAGATTGGGGCTGTCTACTATTCCACACCCATGGCCATACAAACTTTGATGGCTTAATGATTGTGGTGAGGTTAAGGTAAATAGACAATCTATTATTTCATTTTTAATTGGTAAATATCATGATGAGGTGCTGTGTGATGTAGTCCCTATGCATGCCGGAGAGATTTTTCTTGGTAGACCATGACAATTTGATAGAAAAACTAAGCATTATGGGTACCTCAATAGGTATTCATTCATTAAGGATGGGCGAAAGACCATATTGACACCACTTTCCTCAAGAGAAGTTTATGAAGATCAATGTAAAATAGAAAGGATGAGAGAAGAGGCTGAAAAGAAAGAAAAAGAGAGTAAAAAAATGATTTAGAGAGTGAAAATAAAAAGACTGAAAAGAAAGAGGAAAAGAAAAAGAAGAGTAGATTTGGCCTAGAGAGAAAAATGCAAAGAATATAAGTTTAATGGTTAGGACAAGTGAGGTTAGACAAGCTTTGTATTCCAATTGGCCTATATTTGTACTTTTGTACAAGGGGTCCTATTTGGCGACTAATGAACTTAACCCATCTTTGTCTAGTGTGTTTGTTAATCTTTTATAGGAATTTGAAGATGTGTTTCCCGAAGAGATACCAAGTGGTTTACCACAAATTAGGGGCATAAAACACCAAATTAACTTCATTCCTGGGGTTGCCATACCCAATAGGCCAGCATATAGAACAAATCCAAGTGAGACAAAGGAGACCCAAAAACAAGTGGAGGAGTTACTAGCTAAGGGGTATGTGAGAGAGAGTCTTAGTCCTTGCTTGGTTCCTAGTATTCTTGTACCAAAGAAGGATGGAACATGGAGGATATGTGTGGATTGTAAGGCCATCAATAAAATCATTGTAAAGTATCATCATCCTATTCCTAGATTAGATGATATGCTTGATGAGTTATATGGTTCTTGTTTGTTCACCAAAATAGACTTAAAATCTGGTTATTATCAAATTCAAATGAATGTTGGAGATGAATGGAAAATAAATTTTAAGACCAAATATGGATTGTATGAGTGGCTTGTTATGCCATTTGGTCTTACTAATGCACTTAGCACATTCATTTGATTAATGAACCATGTGTTGCGTGAGTACTTGGGTAAATTTGTTATTGTTTACTTTGATGATATTCTGATTTACTCTAAGTGTTTAAATGATCATGTTATGCATGTGAGACTTGTACTAGAAACGCTTAGGCAAGAAAAATTGTATGCTAACCTTAAAAAGTGTAGTTTTTGCCTGAAAAAGGTTAATTTTCTTAGTTTTGTAGTATCTAGTCAAGGAATTGAGGTTGATGAGGAAAAGGTTAGAGCCATTAAGGAGTGGCTGAAACCTAAGAATGCTAGGGAGGTGAGGAGTTTTCATGGGCTTGCTGGTTTTTATGGGAGATTCATTAAGGATTTCAGTACTATAGTTGCACCTTTGAATGAGTTAGTTAAGAAAAATGTTGGATTTGTTTGGGGTGATGCACAAGAACATGCATTTAATGAACTTAAGGATAAATTGTGTAATGCACCTTTGCTTGCTTTACCTAACTTTGATAAGGCTTTTGAAATTGAATGTGATGCTAGTGGAGCTGTTTTGATGCAGGATCAGAGGCCACTAATGTATTTTAGTGAAAAGTTAAGTGGGGCAGCCTTGAAGTATCCAACATATGACAAGGAATTATATGCTTTGGTTCGAGCTTTACAAATATGGCAATATTATTTGTGGCCTAGGGAGATATATACTGACCATGAAAGTTTAAAGCATTTGAAGGGTTAAGATAAGCTGAACCGTAGGCATGCTAAATGGGTGGAATTCATAAAAATATTCCCATATGTGATTAAGTACAAGCAAGGTAAAGAGAATGTGGTTACTGATGCATTATCTAGAAGGTACTCACTTAGTGCTAAATTATTAGGTTTTGAGTTTATAAAGGAGTTGTATCCACATGATGATGATTTTGGTGACATATATGCATCTTGTGATCATGGGGCTATTTCGGATGACTTTTACTTGTTTGATGGTTTCTTATTTAAAAGAAATAGATAGTGCATTCCTAAGTGTTCTATGAGGGAATTGTTGATTAAGGAGGCACATGGAGGAGGCTTAATGAGGCATTTTGGGGTAAATAAGACCTATGATATGCTATTAGAACATTTCTTTTGGCTTGGTATGAAACATGATGTGCATAAAGTTTGTGAGCATTGCATTACATGTAGAGAGGCTAAGTCTAGGATGAAACTGCATGGGTTATACACACCATTACCCGTTCCTAGTGATCCTTGGATTGATTTTTCTATGGATTTTGTGCTTGGATTGCCTAGAACTAGGAAAGGTCATGATGGTATCTTTGTGGAGGTTGATAGATTTAGTAAAATGGCTCATTTTATACCATGACATAAAACTGATGATGCTAAGTTGATTATTGATTTATTTTTGAAGGAAGTTGTGCATTTACATGGCATACTTAAGAGCATTGTTAGTGATCGTGATGTTAAATTTTTGAGTCATTTTTGGCGAGTGTTGTAGGGAAAGTTAGGAACTAAGCTTTTGTTTTTGACTACTTGTCACCCTCAAACAGATAGGCAAACTAAAGTAGTTAATACAACTTTGATTACTTTGCTTAGGGCAATCATAGAAAAGAATATTAGGACATGGGAGGATTGTTTACCATTTATGGAGTTTGCTTACAATAGGGCTGTTCATAGTACTACTCATTGTTCTCCATTTAAGATTGTTTATGGATTTAATCTGCTTACTCCTATTGATTTATTACCATTGCCACCAAACAATTTTGTGAGTGTTGATGCTAATTCTAAGGCAGATTTGGTGAAGAACTTACATAAGCAAGTTAAGGAGAGGACTGAAAAGCAAAATGCTAAAGTAGCTTCATGTGTGAACAAAGGAAGGAAGCCAATGATTTTTCAGCCTAGAGATTGGGTTTGGATGCATTTTCGCAAAGAGAGGTTTCCACTTCAAAGGAAATCTAAGCTAAATCCAAGAGGAGATGGTCCTTTTCAAATACATGAAAGGATTAATGATAATGCATACAAAGTGGATCCGCCCGGTGACTATAATGTTAGTGCTTCATTTAATGTGGCTGATTTGAGTCATTTTGATGTAGGTGATGCTTTTGATTCGAGGACGAATCCTTTTGAGGAGAGGGGAAATGTTATGGAGTAGCCTACACATCATGAAGATGAGCATGATCAAGAAGGCAAGGATCAAGTTTAAGAAGTTTTTAGTCCGATTAGCATGCCTAAAGGACCTATAAGTAATATGATTTCTAGCCTTTTCTTAGGGGTTGTTGCTGAATTAAGTATTGGGGTTTTCAAGTTAATGTGTTGGGTGTCCGTATATATAAAGGGGTTCTTACACTTATTTTTGGAGGTTCCATATCAGGATTTGAGAAGGAATTAAAATTTGGAAGTGGAATTTGTTGGTAATTTGAAAGAGAAAAGAGAGGAATTTTTGGTGTAGATAATTTTTTTTTTTTTGAAAAAAAAGAGAGATGAAAATAAAAAAGAACATTGTTTTGTGGACTTATATCCATATAATTAGTTTGGGCTTACCCGCCCAAACTAATTATATGGGGGGCATTATTTGTGCCTAAAATAAAATTTTGTATTTAAAGCCCAACAGTCTACAATTCCATAATAAACCAAAAACGCAGCCTATAAAAATATCTTGGGGAAGGAAGACACTTGAAGCTTCTGAAATTTTCTTAAAGAGCTAAAAAGCCTAGGAAGTTAAAAGAGAATATTCAAGGAAGCAATTTACATTGGAGAAAAGTATCATGGGGATCTCAAGCAAAATTATCACCATCTACATAAAAATTAACAAAAGCTTAATTAACTATTCTTGGAGAAAAGCTGATTAAATCATGCAAAAATTAATTTTTCAGTTGGAAACTATCAAACAAATGAGAAGAAAAATCTCATCTTTCCAAGAACAAGAAATACAAAATTTAACCTTCAAAATCACTAAAAAAAAATCATGACATAGAAATCACAAATCACAAAGTTAATACTACAAGTATCAAAGACCAAATCAGTAACGATCTCAAAATTAATGCTCAAAAGGACAGACCCATTCAAAATTAAGCATGGAAAAATTAAATTGACCTCATTTAGCTCTTCTAAAATAAGTTTTGAATTGAGGTTGTTGGAGAGTGCCTTGGTGAAGTGGTTTGAAACTATTTGAATAGATTAAAAAAGCCTCAAACCTAGTGAAAAATTTATGTGATGCAACCCCAAAAATTGCTGGTTTGTGTGACCGCAAGTGGATGGCCTTATGGTGGCCAAGGGATGTTGTGGTGGTGGATGACATGGCTGAGGAAGTGCGAAGACCAACAACCTCGCATTGCTTGCCAGAAAGGACACTACTAGTGGCAGAGAGGCTTCGCGCAACACATTAGTGGCATTATGCGGTGCAACAGCAACCAATGATGTTGCGATGAGGAGTTGGTCAGCAGAGCGAGCTCCGGTGCTTAGAGAATCAGGTAGTTGGTGATAATGGTGAAGAGAAGAAAAAAAAAAGGTGAGGTGAGGAGATCCATAAAAAAAAATTATCACCTTACCTCATGGCTTGAAAAAATTTTAAGAAGTTGCCAGGCAACCCCGCACCCAAAAAAATTATCACCTTACCTCTTGGCTTGCAAACCCTCAAACAATTTGAACCCTAAAGAAGCTAGTTCTTCTTGAAGATCTCGACTTAGTTTTTGTAATGGAAACTAAGAAATCTAAAACTGATTTACTCGGTATTAGAAAGAAGTTGAATTTAGAAGGAATGGCTGTGAGTTGTGAAAGAAATTCAAGTAACAAACGTGGGGGACTCATGCTTTTTTGGAAACCAACATACCAGATTCAGGTCCTTTCTTTTTTGTTCCGCCACATTGATGTTATTGTTTATGCAACTCAACCAAATTTTCAATAAAATTTCTTGTTTTGTCATGGTGTTAACAATACATCTTGGCAGCATGTGTATTTTATATCCCATCCCCTTTTTATAAGGTCCTTATCATTCAAAATCTAATACTAACATTGAAGATGGCACAAACCAACATTTACTTATTTTCTGATAGATTTTTATTTTTTATTGGATATATTGATCTATCTTTTAAGGTTATTTTTGTTTGACATCCATCTAGTTCATTTTTTTCCGCTTTAAAATGCATAGTGTCGTTTGCTCATAATGTAATGGTTAGGACTTGGGCCTCTTTTGTCTTTTTGGGCTAGACCTATATAAGCATACAATTTAATTTGATTTTATTAGTCTTTTTATAAAATTATCATTATCAATTTCAGCTATGTTTATGTTTATTTTTCTCTTTTCATGCGTTATATATATATATATATATTAGTAAACAACCATGTGTGAAAAATACGTAAACAAAAAATTTATTTGACTCGTGATATATAGTAAATAAACAATTAAACATTTTATTATTATTATTATTATTAAATTAAATTTTAAAATAATAAAAGTATTATTTATTTATATAACAAATTGATATTAACTATATATATATATATATATATATATATATATATATATTAGCAAATAACCACGTGTTTCACGCATGAACAAAAAAATTTATTTGACTCGTGATATATAGTAAATAAACAATTAAACATATTATTATTAAATAAAAGTTTTAAAAATAATAAAAGTGCTATTTATTTATATTACAATTTGATATTAACTTAATATATTTATAATTCATTACAATTTTTATAAATATTTTATTTAAATAATCATATGATATTACTTCATTATTTTTTATAATTAATTTTTCTCTTCTCTAGAATTGATTTCATATAAAAAAAATATCATAGTCATAATTAATCATAAGATAATAAAAAATAATTAGTTATTTATTAATAAAAAATTTAAAAATAATAAGATTTATATTTTCTTGATACAACAATTTAATAATACAACTCAATTGAAATTATCAATTATTAAAATTTTAGTAAATTTTTTATTAGGACACTTTGTTTCTTCAATTTTTTTATAATATTAATACTTGTATTTAAACAAAAATTAATTTGATGTAATTTTTTAAGTTCAACTAGTAATGGAATGGTAAATATTAATTAATTTAATTTTAACTCTTCAACTCTAAAACTGATTTCATATAAAAAAAATATCATGGCCATAATTAATCATAAGATAATAAAAAAAACTTAGTTATTTATTAATAAAAAATTTAAAAATAATAAAAGTTATATTTTCTTCATATAACAATTTAAATATTATAACTCCGTTAAACTTATAATTTATTACAATTTTAGCAAATTTTTTATTTGAACTATGACATCTTATTTCTTCGATATTTTTAATATTTATACTTTTATTTACAAAAAAATTAATTTGATATAATTTTTTAAGTTCAACTAATAATTAAATGATAAATATTAATTAATTTAATTTTAACTCTTTTTTGTTAAATTTTATAAAAATTATCTAAAAACAATAATTATACTTTTCTTACAAAAAATATACTTTCAAATAAATTATATGCTCAATTTGTTATTTATAAAAATATCTTCTTTTAAAACAAATCATATATTTTTCCAATTTTTATAAAATTTATTAATTTTAATTTTAATTATTTACTTATTAAATTTAATATAATAAGCTTATAAAATTTATGTTATCTAATTTGATTGATATTAGATAAAATATAAGTAGACCTAATTAAAATAGAAAAATATATATTTTTAACAAAATTATCACTAAAATTTTAATTAATTTAATTTTGTTAGAGATCAGATTAAAAAATCATAATTAACATAGGAAATATATTTTCAAGTAAATTATAATTATAAGTTAATTAATATAATTTTTATTAGAGATAAAATAGAAGTTGACCTAATTAGAATAGGAACTATACTTTCAATTAAGTTTAAATTACATTTTAATTTAATTTAATTTTGTTAGAGATAAAATAGAAGTTAACCTAATTAAACTATGAAATATACTTTCAATTATATTAAAATTATATTTAAATTAGGGTTATTTGCAAAAAATAAAATCATGACTTATAGTCATTTTTGTAGTTTAATCATGACATTTGAAACTTGACATTTTAAAACATGAATTTGCATTTTTTTGGCAAGTCGAAACACCGATCAATTAACCGGTGAAGGAGTGCTTACATGTCAGGTGAAGTTCGGGTTAATTGGTCAAATTGAAATAATTTTTCCACATCATAAAGGGTTATTTGCATAAAAAAAATCATGACTTATAGGCATTTTTGCAATTTAATCATCACATTTCAATCTTGGCAAAATAAAACATATATTTTCTTTTTTGGTAAGGCAAAGCACTAAACACTTATTCGACGAACAAGTGATTGCATGTCAGATAAAGATACATCAATAGATATAGAGATGCCAGTAATAACACAATCCCAACCACCCTAAATCCTTTTTCAATTATTCAATTCTCCCATTCATCTACGCCAATAAGGCAATAACCCAGTTTGTAAACCAATGAGCAAGATTAAATAATGAACAAATAATCCAAAATTTTTTCTTGTTTTGATCGCAAAATCAAAGAGTTCGATCAAATAAGGCAAAAAGCTCAAAATTTTTTACACAAAAGCAATAACCAAAAGCATCTATATCAATGCCCAGTTCAAATTTCAATCTGAGCAACAAATAATCCAAAATGACAGCACATAAATCAAAGAGCAGAATAACTAAAACCCGCAAAAGAATAATTAAAATTGTAGAAGAAACATCGCAAAAACATTGGAGAAACCTACCAGAAAGATATGGAGAGCAGGTAATGTTATGTAGTGTTAATTTTACTTTTAGGGTTCTTCAATTTTTAGCTGCAATTTTACTTTTAGGAATTAGGTTTGTGTCAACATATCAAATGCATTGTTTCAACTTGGTGAACGATTATTGAAATGCAAGGGTTTAATGTGGCCATTTTTACTACTGACGTGGATTAATAACCCACAACTCGTCTGACACACAATCACTTATTCACTAGATAAGTGTTCAGTGCTTCGACTTTCAAAAAAAAGAAAATATATGTTTTATTATGCCAAGATTTAAGTGTCGTAATTAAATTGCAAAAACATGTATAAGTCATGATTTTTTTTTCTTGCAAATAACCCTTTCTGACATGGAAAAAATTATTTCAATTTGACCAATTGACCCAAACCTGGCATGACACGTAAACACACTTTCACCGGTTCATTGATCGGTGTTTCAATTTGCCAAAAATTGTAAATTCTTGTTTTAATATGCCAAGTTTCAAATATCATGATTAAACTGTAAAAACGACTATTAGTCATGATTTTATTTGCAAATAACCTTTTAATTAAATTAATCTTTTTTTGAGATAAAATAAAAGTTCACCTAATTAGAATAGAAAATATACTTTCAATTAAATGAGAATTTTTGTTAGAGATAAGATAAAAGTTAACCTAATTAAAAGAGGAAACATATTGTCAATTAAATTAGAATTACATTTTAGTTAATTAAAATAGAAGCTAACCTAATTAAAATAGAAAATAGACTTTCTATCAAATTAAAACTATATATTAATTAATTTAATTTTACTTTTATTAGTAAGTGACTTAATTATCCAATTTTTATATAATAATAAGTGAAGACTTTTTCGTAATTTTATTTGTCCCTTTGTGTATGTGTGTGTGTATATATATATATATATATATAAGTTAGTATCCCCATTTACAGATTGAAGTATTAGTAAAATAAAAATTATAGAAGACTTAAATAAAGTTTTGATGAGATGATATTGGGTATTGTCTTTTTTATACTTCACGTAGTAAAAAGATAAAAAAAATTACTTAAAAGGTAAAATAGTTCATTCATAAGAGAGCCATCTATATAGAATATATAACAACTAAGTGCATGAATTTTGCCACCCCATGTTGTTAGTGCCATGTGGCACTTTGTATGCTTCATAGGTGTTTTGTGTTGTTGCTTCCATTTTGCTCTTGGGTGGTTTTAATTTTTAGTGGAAAATGAATGGTTTTGAGATATTATTGAGTTACAAAATTGAAAAGTCTTAGAATATGTGGTTTTGAAACAAGCTTTACTTCTCCATGACTAGCAAGCTTATTGTCAAAATTGGACAAAGACAGTTACAAAAAAAAAAATACATATAGACTAAAGGAAAAAAAATGAAGAAGTCCATATGGCATGCTTGGCCTCTATTCTTTCAATTGTTCCTATTCCCTTCTCCGGATGCCTAACCGATTGGTACCTGTGTAAAGTTTTATTTCTATACTAATTTAGTGTGTAATGATGATGTAGTATTACATGTATCTATCAGTAGTATAGCTAAAGATCTTTGATTTACTACTTGCATATGATTTGCATAAAGCATTTGTGTTTGTTTCTTGCTGAGATTCTTTGTTCATGTGAGGTGTGAGCTTGAATTTATTTTTGTATATAATATTTATCTTATGTTTCTTTCTCAAATGTCATTTTAGCAAAGTTGGCAATATATGTTGCTCCTTGCTTTTAACTATAATTTAAAATAGATCTAACTATAATTTAAAATAGATCCATGTTCAATTAAATTATGTTAGTTTGTGTGAACAAAAAAATAATATATTCACTGCTTTTGAGATTGGTACTTTAAGATTAACTTGTAATATGGCATTAGCCATATTACACAGAAGGCAAGAATGATTATGGATATTGGAAAATGCCACATCTTCTCATTTAGGGTACATTCTTTTCAACATAATGTCCAAAATTCATAAGTAAATGATGTTTGGATTCTCTATTGTCACAATGCATCTTTGTTGGTTATTGGCCTTTTCATTTAGTGTTGACTGTTACTAGGAACATTGTTTTGTACTTTTTGTCCTATTCTTTAGGTTGGCACACATGTACACCTAGGGCATCTGCTAAAGGAAAACTTACCTTCGTAGCTTCTACCGACATAGTTTTAATGAATTTCATGGGTATGCATGACTTATTGCAAACAAATTGTCTAGCCAACTGTTTCAATACAATATTGGAGCCAAAACTTATGCACTTATGTACATATCATGCCAAATGCAAGATTGAAAGATTGGACACTATTTTAAAACTTTTAGTTGCTTCTGATTTTTTATGGTATTGGACAAATGTGAATGGCCTTGATAAAAAATGTTTTTGTTGAAGGATTTAGCCCATGCTATCTTATGTACTTTTTTAATTCTTAAATATTTTGGTCTGTTAATTGTTAATTTAAAGTCCAAATAGATCGAATACCTCTAAATATTTCTCAGAAACCTCCTTCAAAAAAAATTACAAACCTCAAAAAGATGCAGCAATTTTCACATCTATCAAGCCATTTTTTGTTGTCAAAGTTATACCCTCTACCCATTTGGTGGTATGTTTTTTCAAAATACTCTTCACTACCAATATTACATATGTCTAATATATCTTTGTCATTTGCAGAATGTCTAAATACATTTTCTTAAACAATTTAAAAAAGGAGTATAGTGGTTATATTGATCATTCAATCAAAAAAATAGAAGGTTAAATAAACTTCTCACTGTACTCATAAACGGGCCTATTTCTTCACTGGATGGTCGTTGTTCATAAGAGATAACCACCTTTCAAAAAACGATGCATGTGTGTTTGAGTTGTATAATGTTAATCTTCATCTCTTTTAAGTTACAATTTTCAAAAATAACCAGTAGAAATTCTAAATTACCATCAAATATTGTGTTACGAACTTACAAGGATAATGATCAATGTATTCACTCGAAAGTATTTGGTTACGAACTTACAAGGATAATGATCAATGTATTCACTCGAAAGTATTTGGTTACTTTCTCTACAATTTATGAATTATGTAGTTTTTTATAACAAATTATGTTCATATACATAGCCATCATTTGATATTTTCTAAATATTTGACCAAAAAAATTGCAAAATAATTACCTCCGTGATATATATTTATTCCCATTACAAAAAATAACAAACATCAACATCTTATTATTTTCTCATTAAATTTAAAAACTAATTAATTCCAACATATTAATACACATAACTTTATTCCATGTTCTAAAATAAAATATTATTTACAAAATTTAGTCTTTCGCGCATTGCGTGGGCCACCCGTAAGTTACGCATTAGTAATTCTCTCACTAATGAAGTAAATTGTAACTAATTAGTCTAGTGAGGCAGTAGTCAAGTCTAAGAAAATTTAGGTTATATGACTTCTCTATTAACCAAAAAAAGGAGGGTTTATCTCCTCTTATGCAATTTATCAATATTTAGGTCATATAATTTTTCTATTAACAAAAAAATTGTTACTAAGGCTTATAAATTGAATTTTTTTTTCAATAGTTTTATAAAAATTGTAATTAATAGTTAATTTATTTTATTGAAATCTAGTTGAATTTAATTTAAATTTACAATATAATTTAAAAAAAAAATTAAAATATGGAGTGTGGAGATCTGAAATTTATGGACTATAAATCGATTCAATTTTTATTTGGACATAAGTATCATTAAATCTTTGAATTAGAGATTGTTGATCCTTTGGATGATCAAGGTCATGATCAATCTCTAATCAACCTTGGTTTTGACTTTAACAATAATTTTTCTATTGCTAAAATGTGTGTTTAAGTGCGATTTTAGTTAGGTATAAGACTATACTCTTTGGATGGAGTTATGGAGCTCAAAATGTGGCCAAAACATAAAGGGAAGGATGCTCACAAGTAGTGTCCCGATCGGGACCACTCTCACGAGCCAAATGAGAGCTGAATTCAAGAATGGCAGTGATAATCCCGGGCAATGTTCTGGTGGTGACATTGAATATCCCGGTCATGGCATTGAATGTCTTGGTCATGACATTAACTGGTATTTTTTACAACAATTATTTCAAAGCTCCAACGGCTACAAAATCAAAGGTTACAACAGTGACATGGTATATCCCAACTAGGAGCCTCATTTTCCCTGCAAAAAGTGAAAGAAAAATTAAATAAAGATGGAGGTTTGTTGGGGACGAAAATCAAAGCTCCAACAGCCATATTTTAGCTCCTCCACTATAAATACAAGCTCAAAACTTCATTTGAAATAGAAGAGAGTTTGTGGAATCAATTCATTAAGCTAAATTTTAATTCTTTAAATTTTCTTTTTACATATTCATATGTTGTAAATAAACTCTTGTTGAGTTTATAACTACTCATCTAGTGAGTGTGGGTGAGTGCTCTAGCTTAGGATGCCTCTTTTTCTTATTTTTTGGGATTACAAAAGGGAAGTCAGGATCTAAGTATAGGAATTGGTTTCAGTGTTAGCCATTGAAACACTTGGGTTTTGGTTTTAAGGGCGAACCAAGAAAACTCTTTGTGTAAGGTTTAAGAGTGAACCTTGAAAACTCAAACTTGTAAAAGGTTTGAGTTAAGACTTGGAAAACTCTCGTGTAAACTCAATCTAGTGAAATAGATTAGAGTGGGTTTGAAAATCCTAACTTGGGGACAAGTTAGATGGAGCCGTAGAATTGTTGAGAATCCAAACTCCTTAAATTCTTATGTTCATCTCCTTCTCTCAATCATCCTTTGAATTTGTTTTTAATTTTACTTAATATTTCATTAGTTCTATTTGCCCACCCCTCTAGTGCTCCTTTCAAAGATACTCATCAAAATTTAAAATTCATATTATTTTTTAAGCATAGCCTGAGAGAGAGTTGTATGTTTGTTTGGCATGTGTTCGTTTATCCATGCATAGTAATTACTAAGTGATAATTGTTCCAAACAACTAATATTTGATAAATTGATAAGCATAATTTTTTTAGTAAAATTTTGTTAGTTATTGATATTAGCATGTTAAGTAACCATTAAAGGTATAATTTATTTTAAATATAATTAGATATAAATCTTGTAATTTTTTTTTACTTATGTAATTTTTTTTGAAAAGTACTTATGTAAATTATTTAAAAATAGTATATAGTGACAAATAATAGTTTATTATTATTACTCCAATCTCTGGTGAACTAGATTGAGCATGTCAGAAGAATTAATTCCTTAATAACATTTGATTTCTATTAGACAAAAATACAAATTTCTAAATGCCTTTAACATTATTTGCTTGGATTTTAATGAGATTTTTATAAATTTAATTGGACAATATAAAAAGGAATTTTTATAAAAAGAAACTTTGCATTGATGAAGTTTTTACAAATTATAAGAGAACAGGAAATAAAATTAGCTAAGAAAATAGGAAATTTGCTTAAGCTAAAAATTGATAATTGTTGATGATTAGTTATGATTGGTTGATGATTGGTGTTGATGCTTGTATTTGATGCCTTACTTTAATCATTGTTTGTTAATTTTTATAGTCTAATGACATTAATTCCTAAATTAAAATTTAATCTCTTTCTGTCTTCAATTATATGAATTAAATTTCTATAACCCCAAACCTTTGAGATTCATCCTCAGCTTTCAAAAAACATATCCCTCTTCCAGAATTTTCTTCCTGCCTTATTCATCAAGATAATGGACTTCATAAGTCCAACTATATTTAATTACTATTGGGATATGGTTTAGTAAGCTTTATTTTAGTTTTAGCTCAAAAATTATATTCGGACTCAAACAATGCCCCTATATATAATTAGCTTGGGTCAAGTCTAAAGCTAATTATATGAACATATCCACATGTATAAGCCCATGATTCTTTTATCTTTACTATTTTCATTTCTTTCCCTTTGATTTTTTCTCAATTATGTCAAGGCCTAGAGTTAAATTTGGTGAGCTTGATGAGTACTATTAGAGAGTACTCGACCCAATTTATCAACAACAAAGTGCTAAGAGTATCACTATAAACAAGTAAAATACATTGATATTAGCATGTTAAATGACCTTTGGCCAAATCCTTAGCCAATGAGGGTTTTATTTTCTTAGGAAGTTTGTATTCCAACCTTAGAAAATGGATCTTTAAAGATCCTTTTCCATTATTTTAATGGTAGTGTATGGTTTCTCCAAGTGTGGCTCTTTGCTTATTTTTCAAAACTAAATGATATAGCTCTCTTCCTTCATCTCTTCTTTCTCTTATTACCATAAGGGGTACGTTGATTTCTTGTGAGTGTTCTTGGACTCATAGTAAATGTTTCCCTTTATTTTCATCATCAAACCAAAGGGATAAACAAAAATTATGCATCTTCTAGAATATTCTCTACAATTTTAAGTGGCTTAGCCATTTCATTCAGTTTATAGAGTTGATTAATTGACAGATTTCATGTAGAGCTACCTCACCTAGACTGTTTATGATAGGAGGTCATTATGCCTTCAAGAGTGATGGCCTTAGTACACCTTTCTCTTTTTAGATGTATTTCCCTTTTCCTCTATAGTCCCCAATTTGTGTTAGATTCTTCATCCCTCCTTTTTCTTTAAATATCGAGCCTATTCCACTTTTTGTATTGATCTATTGTCATGCTTTAGGGATGTTATCATGAGAGTGTAGAATAAGCTGAGGCACCTCCATTTTTATGCTGCCATTAATGATTCTCAGAGTATTTATGCTTATAGTAAGTGGTGGCAGCTGAGGTGCAAAGAGCTTATATCATCTTCACCTAAGGAAGCCAAAGGTAAAAACCCTTTAATTTTTACTTCACTTATAATTTTTAATTTACTTAATGTACTAACCATTTTTAATTTTTTTTATAGGTATTACAACTCCCTCCCAGAAAAAAGGAGTTAAAGTTTTTATTAAAGGCAAAGGTAAAAAACCAGTTAAAGCATCAAAGAAGATGAAGACACCTTCAACACATCCTCTACCAAGCCATGAGTTTTTAAGACTTAGTACTTTAAAGAACACATCCAAAGATAAAAAAATAATAGAAATGAAGGATGTGAAGGATGATGATAGTGAAGATGAAATAGAGCTTGGTTCAGGTATCCTGCTTTTCTTTAATTTTGCATTCACTTTTATTTATCAGCTTTTAACCAAACTTGCTTTGTAAAATGTATATATAAAGAAAAGGAGCATACCATGCCTCAAAATTTACCTTCCTCAATGACTTCTTCTTTTACAAAGGAGGATACCTCATTTTGTCTGCCTAAGCTTTCTTCCAAAAAAAGTAAAAGGGTCGACACACCACCTATGGCTTCTGTTTTATAATTTGTCCTATCTCCCCTTGTTCAGGTTTTCATCTTATCACATCTTCCTTGCTTTTAGTTGAAATCATCATTAACATCATTTTGATTCATGAGTATTTCTTACTATAAGAATCTGATTCTTGGTGCCCTGTTGATAATGTTGATTTATCCATAGATATAAGTTCCCTTGATAATCCTATTGAGGTTTAAAATAAATATTTTTTAGTACCAGATGAAGGACAAATTAACAAAGCCAAGACATAGTTGAAGTCTATCCTAAGTTTGGAGATTGGTGCTTTGCGAGGGACCTAGAGATCTACTCTTCTTACTGATTTTAGTACCTTAGAGCATAGTACTAAGTGCACTGCCATCTCTACTCTTAAGGACCAGGGCATATGGAGTTTCTCTCACCTATGTGAGTCTAATGTAGCCTTGTTGGATGCCTCCAAGCATTTTAGTCTCTTTCATTAGCAAAAAGAAGATTTTCTTGCCAAATAAGCTAGGATGAGACAAATAAAGATAGTAGATATTCAAGCCAAAGCATTTTTTGAACAAGTTGATGGAAAGCTCCAAGAGCTAGAAGCAAAGCTACTTGTTTTAAAGTCCAAGAAAGGAGAGCTACTATAAAAGAACAAAGACAAGTATCATATTATAGCTACCAGAGTTAAAGATATGGGGAAATCTTTGGCTAATCAAAAGGAAGTAGTGATTAGATGGAGGAACAAAGAGTAAGAGAATATGGTTACTAGGCAAAAATTCCTAGACATTTGAGAGGCCCTTAGGGGGTTTTATTTTTATTCTATTTATGCCTATTTATGATTTTACACATTATTTCAACTTTTTGGATATTTGTAACAACTTAATAGGTTTGAAGACCATGTTCATAGCCTTATATTTGTGGTTATGACTTAGTACTATTTAATTTAGCTTTGTTGACATTATATTAAGATTACGATGATGATATATTATAGAGTTTATGTTATCTGGATAAAAACCCTTTTTTGGTATGTTTTTATAATCATAACTACTCATTGCACACTTTGCACCATAACAATGCATTTTAAGAATTTAAATGGCTAAATGTTCAACAAAAATGCTAGTGAAATTAATCTTTCACATTAACAATTAATCAAGCTTTATAAAAATAAACACCAATTCAATAAAATAAAGAAAACCAAACTTTATTTATTTAATTCAAAAGCGGCCTAACATGCAAACTTACAAAATAAAAAAGATAAAAATAATTTGGCCTTGATCTGTTTAGCAATGTCTTCCTAGACTAACTTACCTCATTCAAGTGTTAGTTTCCTCAACTTCTGCTTCACTAGTTTGGATCTTTCCTTGGTTGGGATGTAGTGTTGTGCAATGTCTCGGTAAATACTTGTCATGTCATTATACATCCAAGTGAATACTTTTGAATACTTTAATAGTATTTTTTCTAAGTCTCTTCTTTCCTTAGGGGTAACATCTTTTAAAATACATAAAATGTGAGGATCATCATCCATGCCAATATTAAATGGTTTAACTATAGAATGAATGTTAAAATTCTTATGCAAGGTTTGATAAAATGTACATCACCACCACAATACACATCAAACAAGTAGGCAAAATTAGATTTTATGTCATTAAATCTAGTAGCTAGTACATCATCAGACTAAACAAGACCAATAATGCAGATATCGCTAGAGATAGAAATATCATGAAACAGTAAATCATTTATGCTAGACTTGAAGAACGCAGCAACATCTTCATAGCTGGTAGCATCAGCTTCTATTTTAATGCTCTTCAATATTTGCTCAATTTTGTTTATTGTGATCTCTTTGGGTTCTTTCTCTCTCTTTTTCTCTATGTTTGTGAAGCTTACCACATTAGCAAATATCTCTAAGTCTGGTTTCTTAATCCCTTTACTCTCTCATTCCTTAGATTGTCCATAGTAGTTCTCAACAAACTTCTCAGAGATGGAACTAGTCTTCTTCCTTGAATATTTAGCTGGATTATATCCCAGACACTACTTGCTTATTTGTACCTTACATTCTGGTAGTTTGGAAACCCCATTATTCTTCCTTCCTAATCTAGAGCCAAGTGAGTATTGCATATTTTTCATCATTGTTGCCACTTTGGCACCAATCATTATTTGAAAACTAGGATGTGTTACATTTAAGTAAGCAATAATGTTGTCTACTTTAGCTCGTATTGTGATCACTTTTCCATTAAGCAAAAATTTTATCTTCTGATGAATTATGGTCATCCCAATAATATAGCAACATATGGTGGAATGTCCAAAATAGTGAATTCTGCCACAGTTTTGATCACTCAAATAGTGACCACTTTCTTGAATGTACTGACAATCAATTTCGTTGAGTCATTATATGCATGGATTATAAGATTAGAAGTTTTACATTCTCCATATTTATCCCAAATTTATGAAAGAGCCTAAGAGGGTAGACATTTATGGTAGAGCCATCATCCACCATTACATAAGAAGTTCTCTCTACTTTAACTATTGTTTGAATGAATAAAGGCCAATTGTGTGCTCTTCCCTCAAGTGTGAGATGTTTAATAAAGAAGGAGACAGCGTTATTAGTAGTTTATATTAAAGAAGAGATCATATCACTAAGAGAAACATTAGTTACAATCTTGGCATCATCTAAAAAATGTACTAAGGCGTCTTGATGTTTTTTAGATGCCATTAACAAGTCCTAGATGCTAGCTTCAGTCTATGTCTTCTTAAGTTACTCTTTTTTTAACTTTCTTTACTAGTTCAGTCAATTCTTTTACTACTTTTTTCCCTTTTGCTAATTCTCTCTCAATAGGCTGAAAAACTCTATCACTTCTTGTCACATGATTCACTGTATATGGTTTATCTCTTCATCAATTACCAAATAATTTTCCTTAGAATTATACTAAATATCCATTCCCATGACTTATAGTAGATCTTGCATTTGAACTATCATAATCCCATCTTTTTTATCAAATTCTTCACCCCATCCAAATGGTATAATATCTTCCTTTTTAATGTATGCTGAAGGAGGGGGAATCTGTTTCACTTTATAATTAAACTTGCCTGAGGGTTTGCCAAGTAAATCCATACTTTTGATGCTTTTTCTTTTCCTTTCACCACTTTCTCTTTGGAATTAGATGGACCACACATCTATGACATCACCAATCTTGTGTATATCCATTTAATTCATTCTCCTATTCATCATCATGTGAGGAGCAAATGCAAAAAAGATTGAAATATACTCGTAAGAAGTGAGATCCCACTCATCATCACTTCAATCATAAATCAGACTCATGATTTCAATTTTTTACATCAAAAGGAATTCCTTCTGTGCCCTCTTTTCTTTCTCTTCTTTAGTTTCCTTAACATTTTGAATGGAACGTTCCATGGCACACTTAGAGAGCCTTGAGGAGATTGCATAAATTGTAGGTAAGGTGTATTGTGGTAATTTGGTAGTGGGTTGGTCTTAATATTGGGTTTTTTTGGATCTTCAATCTTTCTAGAGTCAATTAGGTTTTGGATTCAATTTTTCAAAGTTTGATAATTGCCTATCATGTGGCCAGACATTTAATAATAAACATAGTAAATGTTGGTATTAGTATGAGCTAGCAGTGGGCTTAGTAATTATCTTTGTTCAAAAGGTTTAAGAAGGCTTTTCTGTTGGAGTCTTTGAAAGATTTTGGACATGGGTAGATTTAGGTTTGAATATCTTTGGGTGGGTCAGTTTAGAGTGTTGACAGCTAGGTTTGTTTGATTTAATTGGGTGTAAGTGTTTGTGTGTTAGTTGGACTGAGTTGGTTTATGGTAAGATTTTATTGGTTGTAAAGCTTCTTCATCTTCAATTCAAATACCTTCTTGGTGAAAGGCTTTGAAGGTTGGGTAATGGA
This sequence comes from Mallotus repandus, assembly GCA_949671775.1. Lineage (NCBI taxonomy): Eukaryota > Viridiplantae > Streptophyta > Magnoliopsida > Malpighiales > Euphorbiaceae > Mallotus > Mallotus repandus. Next base: position 20,552 of record CATIWM010074465.1, read on the forward strand.
CAAAAAGCATTTGTTTACGGAATTGAGGCAAGGCTTCTTTGATCATCATTTTAATATGGTCATCCTAAGAAGGTCTATCTCTCATTAAAACTACTTTTTCTCTCCATCAATCTATATAGTCTAAAAAGCTCTCACTATTCTTCTATTTGGTGGTCTCAAAATTACGTCTGGTGATGTCCAACTGAGTGTTGTATTCATACTACTTAATGAATTTCTGGGTAAACAACATACAACCATTCTTGATTTCATTTTTTAAATTAAAGAACTATGCTCTCTATCCCTTTTTAAGTGATGTGGAGGCCATGAAAGCAGCATATTGTCTCAAGTATGCCCTTGGATCACCTATGTTATTAAATTTTATGAAATTAGGCAACTTCAAAATCCTTGGGTAGTGGCTCATCCTCGAATAGCACGAGATCAGTGTAATCCTGGCTCATTGTAGCATTCTTATCTTTAAGAGAAAATTCAAATTGTGCCATTCTGTTGGCTAGTATATTGACCTCCTCTGATGACTCATACTTGGTCAGATTGTCTACTTTTGCAGTGGACGGGGGTGGTTGTGCTCCCTATAAGCACTCAATTTCTAAATGATTTAAGTTTAGATGCGACAGAGAACCCAATGATGAAAATTGACTGTGAAATTAGATTTATTCGATCTAATTTATTAGTTTTGAACTAAATTGTAAATTTTTTTAGAGACCTTTTTTTTTAAACTTTATTCATTTTTGTATACAAAATACAATGTATAAAATAAATTTTTGAAAAAAAAAAGACAAAAGGGCCAAAGTTGGCCCATTTAGACAAATTGAATTTCAAATGAAAGTGGCCAAATATGGCCACAAATGGCCATTTGTTCATTCCTATTTCAATCAGAAAAATGGATTTTCGATCAGAAAAAGGCATTTCATTTGTAATTTTTATTTTTATTTTTATTATTTTATTTTATTTTTATTGGTTTTTATTTGATTTATTTGATAAATATTTATTAATAAATATGTATTTCTCAGATAAATAATAAAAAAATAAATTGTTTTATTTTATTTTTATCCTATACCCTACTTAGGGTTTGCTGGGGTGTTGTGTCTATATATAGGTGATTATATTTTCACAAAAAGGGGGGCTCTTAGCCTTTAGTTCTTTTCTTTGCTTTTATTTTTATTTTTATTTTAGCTATGAGTCAAACACTCTCTTCTCATTTTTTACGTATTTTTTTTAGTTCTTTGTCGTGAATCAGATCAAATAAAAACCAAAAACTCACAAATAACATAAAAAGTCACAGACTTCTCTATCAAGGGTGATCATCTTCTGAGAGAAATCAATACTGCATCCATCAAATCATCTATTCTTCTAGTCATTTCTATTTATTTTGTTTGATTATTTTGATTTTATTTGTTTCTTATTTAATTTAATTTAATTTAATTTTAATTTTAATTTTATTTAATTACTAATCCTTATTTATTTTGTTTTTGTGTTTATGATTATGGATAGGGTGACATGAATTCATTATGAAAAACAAAACCAATGGAGGCTTCCTAATAAAAATTGTGGAATCAACATTAGTAGCCTTTTTTAGTTAACGTAGCTTTTTTATTTTTTGTTTATTTTTATTTCTATGTTATTTTAATTTTTTGTATTTTTCTTTTGGGTTATAATTAATTAATTTCTCTTTGGTAGATTTTGTAATAGCTCTAATAGTGGGATAGTGAAATCCTATGTGTGTTGTGTGTTTTATTTTTCTGTTTAATTCGTTAGTAAAATTAGGGTTACTTGGTTGAGTAATTAAAATCAATGGCTATAGAGATAATTAGGGTTTTTAATTACAATTCATTTAGATTTAGGAGAATAAATTAGGGTTTTTTATTTGTTTATATTTATTTTTGGGCTTTTCTTTATTTGTTTGTTTTATTATTTTAGGCCCAAATTTGTTATTTAATTAATTTTAGGTTAGTAAATAATTTATTGGCAGCAAATATTTTATAGGCCCATATTTGTTTTATTAGATTATTAATTTAATTAAAATCTATGCTTATCTTTTAATTTTCCCAATTAATTAAATAGATCTATAGTTTAATAGGTTTAGGATTAATTAATTAAAATACATTTTAGGCCCATAATTAATTAGATTTTAGGTTATAAATAATTTAGGTCCACTTATCTAATTTATACCTAGGCTCATTTAATTTAATTTAATTAGACATAGCCCTTTTCCATAACTTGTAGACTTAGGCTCACCTTAGAATTAAAACATGTAGAATTAGACCCATTCATTTAAAGATTTCATAATTTGTAGACTTAGGCTCATTTTTTGAATTAAAATACATAGACTTAGCCTTATTTAAATTACTATTGAGTAGGAATTTGGCCCATTAGCTTTTAGGCTTACTTATAAATTAAAATATATAGATTTAGCCCACTTTAATTAAAATTGATGTAGATTATACTAACTTAGGAATTATATGCTTGAATGTTTGCGTTATTTATATGTTTTTCATAAGATTGGTTTCCTTGATGTTGATTGCAAATAAAGGGGAATTGCATGTAAATAAAGAATAAAACATTGATTAATAAAGATAATTTTAAAGAATATAAGACTAAAAGAAGTTATTATTCTGTACCCAGAATCCTCTTGGTGTGGTGCTAACTCTTTTTTAGAGAATCGAGTTACAACAACTCACACATTGTTCCAATTATTACCCTGTGTGGTGACTCCTCATCTCCACACCCTATCTATGTGATTGCGGTTAGTGTGTGTAGATGGTAGGGTTTAGCGCACGCCCAAGTATATTGCAATCGCGACACCGTTTGAGCTCAGAGCTTCAGGGAACACACTAACCATATCACAAAGACATGGTGTGGAGATGAGGAGTCGCCACCCAGGGTGATAACTGGGAAAAATCGAAGGTGGTGATAACTCGATTGTCTAAAAGAAAGTTAGCACCATAACTAGAAAATTCTGGGAACGTAATACCAACTTCTTTTAGTCTCATGTTCATTTAGAATTAGTTTATGAATTACTATCTTATTCCCTAATTAATCATCCATTTAACTCTATGGCAACCAGTCCATGAAAAAACACATAAGAATTGCATACATTTAAGAAGGATCGTCCCTAGTTAATTCTAAACTATATTAATTTTAATTTAAAGTTAGCTAAATCTATATTTTATTTACAAGTGAAATGGGAAACTAAAAGTGGGCCAACAAGTTAATTAATTGGTGAGCTTATATCTACAAATTTTAATTCTAAAGAAATGGGCCTAAGTCTACCAATTTTAAAAGAAAATGGAAATGAACTAGTGGGCCTAATTCTAATTAATTTTAAATTAATGAAATGAGTCCTAAATTTATTTATTTTTAAAGAAATGCTTTAATGGACTGAGCTAAGTTTAAGTTAATTTTAATTAAACTAAAGTGGGCTTAAAGTCTAAATTAACCAAGTGAGCCTAATTTATTTTAAGGTCAGTTAAGCCTAAAACCAATTTTAAGAGCCTATTAATGGTGAATTCACCTTAACGCAGGTTTGGGGTTTAAAACGAATAAAAGGCATAAGAAATAAGCCCAAATGATAAAACAAAAGCAAATAACCCTAATTTTAATTACATGTGGCCTAAATTTAATCTAAAGCCACGATTGATTTTAATTAGGGTTTTACTAAATTGAACCTAATTTACTAATTAATTTTAAAGTGCAGAAAATTAAAATTCCAATATTTTTCCACTAATGGGGATATTACAACCTATGAAAAAAATTAAAAAAAATTATACAGCCCAAATAAATAAAATAAATAAAAAACACAGAACAAAAAAAATAAATAAAATAAATAGAAGTCTAAAATCTACGTTTATATACAACATTTAATCCATGGCATTCCATGGATTTTCGTGGGCTTGGTCTAGTTCAATCACGTGATCTCCTCCACAACTTAGGTTTTTACTACCATAACCATTAACATAAAAAAGAATGTGAGAATCAAAAAAAATAAATAAATAAATAAATAAGAATAAAAAAAAGAAACAAAATAAAGAAACGATGAAGATGGATGTACTATTGATTGCTCCTCAAAGGTTTTATTCACTGTTTCTGCTTGAAATAGAATCTGCAGAGGTTTGTTTCTCGGGCTCAATTGATGTTTTTTAAACAAATGAGTTTTCTTTTCAACGAACGTAAAAAGAAAACCAGAAGAAAGAAAAGATTTTTCTCTCTGCGTAAAAAAACTAGAACCTCCTTTTTTTTAAAGTTAAAAAGAGTTTAAATAATAAAACCTTAAAATCCTTTAGTTATGTGCTCCAGCTCCTGATAATCACAAGAGAGATTTATTTTCAAATTTTAGACTTTTATCCCTCAAACAACCTAATAATGTTGTATTATCATGATTATTTTATTTTAAATTATTATTTTTATTTATTTTCAACCAATCAAAATTTTAAGAAAATCACCATGATCAGAACTGTGCAATTTCGATTGAAATTGTGTATTTCCGGTCAAAAATAAATAATTCCAATCGAAATTATGCATTTTCGATCGGAAATGTACAATTCTAGTCGAAATTATACATTTTAGACCGGAATGTGTAATTATGGTCGGAATTACATATTTTCGATCAAAAATATGTAATTTTGATCAGAATTACATAACTCTGATGGGTGATTTCTTTTTTTTTTTTAACTTTTAATTATGAAATAACCCTTGAAAGAATTAAAAATGTTACGATTAGGTCCTTAAAAAATGTTACAATTAAGTCCTAAAAAAATGCAATCAAGCCTTAAGGTCTGAAATTCAAATACTGGAGACCTATTTGCAAAAAATTTTCATCATTAGAGTCCTCTATTGCATCCGCACTCGACTATCCCAAAATTTTGTGCTTACAATATGTTTCCTAGAGTCCTTAACTAAAACAGTGTCATGGTTGCTAAATACTTGGGTGTGCGCTAAACCCCTCCATCTACACTCCCCTTAAAGCTTAATAGTACTCATTATCATCCTCGAGTGGTTTAGGAGTATGCATCATATTCTTCCTTTTGTCAATCCATGCCTTCCAGACATTTCTCCATGCACCTCTTTAGAGTGAAGCAGCTGCTCAATGGTGGTCTTCATCTCATTCCAAAGGAATTCAAATAGTGTCCCATCAAATACCATCTTTTTAATTGCATCTTTAAGAATTTCCTTCATGTTCAGTACTAATTCTCAGTTAGATTCAGCCATCTTGACACTTGGGCTAGGACTGATGCGCACTACCCTGTGTATATGAAGCTTTCTCAAAGTTATTTTTTGCATAAAACTAAGAGTTAGGGATAAAGAAAGAATGACATGAATGCATGTTATGTCATGAGCCTGTAAGATAAGAAACGTTAGTATGTATGCTTGACATGCAAGATGCATATTTTTAAGATGGCTACAAGAAATCGTGTGTTAGATCATGAACTACCTATATGTATGTATGTATGCATAAAAAAAGAAGGGAAAAACATCATGAACAAACATGGTTAGTGTAAACCTCCAAAATGAGCAAACCAAGCACAAGCACGCTCTTCCTTTCGACCTTATCACTCCATGTGGTGCAATCTTTTTCCAAGTTGGATTTTGATTATTGAATCATCGAGGGATTCTTGGACCTACACTCAAACCAAACAATATAGATTTGCTTTGATCAACTACATATGAATTACCATAAGGTACGATTTCTTTAAACCATATAATAGCAGTGTGTAAAATATTTTATCCAACCTTCATTAGTCATTTATGGATTTTAAATATCTATTTTGCCACGGCCATAAATGGTGTAAAAATTCTAATTTTGTGTTAAACACACCAATATTTGAAATAAGAAAAGTCCATTGAATGATTAGCCATTTGTTCTTCACAAAGTAGCCATATATTACCTTATTGGACTTGGATGAACCTAAAATTAGGAAAAAGAATAAATGTGCAATATCTCATAATCTCTAATATTGAATGACATCATGATAAAAAGTTGTATAGAGCTATCCAAATTAAGGTGTGACTTTTGTTGTTCATCATATTATGGATTCATATGAGGACAATTAGAGTCGTGATGCCCTTAATAGAGATAATCCATAATAACCAATAGGATATGACCATTCAATAAAAATAATTAAAGGTGTTACTTGTATTTACTTAATTTAAGTTAAGTTGGAAATATCCAAGTAAGGTTTTCATGCAAAGCTAGGTGGGGCCTTAGGGGAAGTATTTATTAGTTTATATGTATGGGCAGAATCAAGGGTAAAAAACTTGGTTCTTTTAGTGAGATACATGTATATGACTTAAGGTTGATGGACTTGGGCTACCGAGCCAGTATATTTTAATAACTCATGTCGTCCCCCATAAGGACTAAGTTACAAACTCTGGTCAGATGAGTCTGGCAAATCGTCGAGCAAAGGCTAAAGGTGATAATACCAAATTAACCACCCCATGCCTTGAGTAGAACTATGGTGGCAGTTGCTCCAGCAACATCGACTTATAGGGACCAGTTCTGTAGGTGTGATAAGTGTTGTAAAAATGCAATTGGTATGTTGTTGTAATGGAAAACAAAAATAAGTATGTGTAAAAAAAGAAATTGTCATTTTTTATTTTGACTCCTCAAAAACTAGAGATTCTCCCAAGTAAAGTCGCCAATCTATGGTATATGAGTGGTGATCGCAGCTTATAAGAGACAAGTGATAGGGATATTTTTATTTTCTGATGTTATTAGTATGGGATGGACAACCTTGTGGAGATAGCCTTATGAGTTTGGAGTTGCCACCTGACCACAGCCAGAAAATTGTAAATGAGTTTATTAAACTCATTTCCTTTGTTAGAGATTTTGGGTTCAAAGAGTCCTCATCTACTGGACTATATTCTTTAATATACATATCTTAAATTGCTTATTGCATTACCTTAGTTTCGATTTTAATGAGGCATTTACCACACTTGAATATTAATCAAATGGCATTTCATTGATAGTTGAAACACGGGATAATTGGATTTGATGCACATATTTCAAACATATCAATAAAAGTAAATAAATAAATATGAAAAACATGATAAATCAAACAATCAACATGTATATTTTAAATAAGCAAGTAAAAAACTCATAAGTAGCACACAACAATCAACATGTATATTTTAAATAAGCAAGTAAACAACTCATAAGTAGCACACAAGCATACTTCTATTTAAAAAAAAAATTATCCCTAATTTCATTCAAGTCTTTCGTGTAATCCGCTCCTTATGAATAAACTAAAATAATAAAATTTTATTTATTATTATTTTCTTTTTCAATTTTATTATTTTATAATTATTATCAAATACCTAAATAAATCAAAATCGTTCCTTTCAATTCTATCACGCACCTTCACCAAAATTCACCATGGTCGTCATCCCCATGGACATAAATTCTGCCTTTTCTCTTCAAATCATACCTAAAAAATTATAATTTCCCCTTTCTTTAACCATAACCAATCAGTTGAAATTATGGGTTGGCATTGTTTTGAACATAAACATCTTTAATGCAACCGGAAGTGATTGTCAGACCGACTATTCTAGTACTAAAGCATAATTGCCTAAGAATTGATCACGCGGGTCAGCAGTTTTAGGAAGTTGATGCTGGCGTTCATGAGAAACTAAAGCACTCTCTGCCATATCTAAAGCTATGGCTGCTGCTTTCTGAAAGAGGTTCCATGGCAACTGCTTTCTGAAAGAGGCTCCAGTGAGGCAGTTGACAGTGGTTTGGCTGGTTTTGCCTTTTACAGTGATGGAGGAGTCATCTTTAGGAATTATGGATGGAGGTACCTTCACCGAAATCCACCTGGCCTGTTGTGCTTGATTTATTTCAATGTGTTGATTGGTGAATTCTTCGGCGATGTTTAATTGGTAAATTAATTATTATCTGATACTTGTCCATATCATTCATACACACATTCCATGTGAGGGTTAATGTACTGTTGAGAAAATATCAAAATGACGAGAGTTTATGATATGGATGTGACCAAGCTTGAAGATGGTGGTGGCATTTCCAGAGATAAAGCTAAGGATGGGCTTGATAGAGAGGACAGCAAGAAAACTAAAGTTAAAGCTAAGGATCCATTAAGCATGCCACAAGGCCCAATTACAAGGTCAAGGTCCAAGAAGCTACATGAAGCCTTAATTGGCTATATGCAAGATTGGGCTAGTCAAGGAAGTTCAATTAATTATGCTAGGTTTGGCCCAAGTGAAGACACAACTGAATGGGCTTTGTTTAACATTTTGCAAGTCCAAATACATGAAGAATAATGCTGGCTAGTATATGGGCTAAAATCTTTTATTTAAGCCCAAAAGTATGTTATTTGTTATTAGGCTTATGTGGCAGCTAGGTTTAATAGTTTCATTAGGGTTTCTTATGTTATGATGTTATAAAAACACCCCTTATGATACGTTTTTAATCAGATTGGATTTTAATAAAAATAGTTTTGTTCCCTTTGCATATTTGCTTGAATTCTTGAATTCTTGTTGAATGCATAAACCACTTATCAAGGAATTGATCTATCCTTGTGGCGTGTTAAAGGTTAGGGTTTAAAGAACTTAGTTTTCTTTAGGTTCTAATCTTGATCATCCAAACTTACAATATTATTTAAGCGATTCTTGGGTTTCTGAAATTCAATTTGTTCTTGGATTTCTAAGATAGTAATTCACGGGTTCATAAT